>JAAGKR010000842.1:0-29106 GCA_011419295.1 Clarias macrocephalus | reverse complement strand
CTGATGGTGTCATGAATTCCATCTACAAGGTCATTTCATCTCAAATTCTGGTAGTCTCCATGAGGAAATTAAGGCTTGGCTATAAATAGCTTCTGAACTTTCAGAACACACAAAGCATACATCGCTGCAACTGCAAGCGGTCACTCTGTTGTGTCTGATTGGGATAAATTTCAACTCTTTGGCCATCAGCATCCATCAGTACACTTGGTGAAAAAATGGACTGCACGAACAAACCCCCAAACTTACTTTTAAATTGGTGGATGCTCATTGATCCTATGGGTGTTTTTTGGTCCAAATTGTGAATTCTGTGTACCTGAAATCCTACTTATCTCTGCCAGGAGGTACCGTCATGTCTATCCATTGATCTTTCTAGGTAATGACACAACAACCATGCTTTCAAATCCACATAGTGTGGGCACAAGAATTCAAACCGTGAAATTTTTTTTATTTTTGGATCCATTTTCCATGTCCATTTAAAGCCAATATTTTGCGAATACTGTTTGCTGTATAAATAAATTAAGTTTAAGGATGCATGTATAAATAAACAGGAAATGGATGACATTGCCCTATTTTACTTTAAAAACATTCAGGTAAATTAAGCAAATCATAACAGGAATAAATGATGCTCAGATGAGTAAAACTTCTGGGTAAATGTGAGCTGACTGATTCCCAGTCGAATTATAAAATGAAATCTGGCAGTGTTGCCCTTTGAAATGTTAATGTGTCGGGTGTTCAGATTGATCGTTAAAAGCTATAGCACGTACAATCACCTGCATACAGAGAGGAAAATGAGTGCGACATGCTGACAGATTGAGTCTGTTCGTCAATTTAAAACAATGACACATAGTGAACTAGGTCATGCTTGGACAAAATGAGCATTTAAATAAATAAAATTAATATGTCCGCTCACTGCTACACTGTAAATAGTGCAAGTGTGTTGTCCTGTCCGCTCTGTCAAATATCTGCTTGTCTTACTGATCTGTTCAGATCTTGTTCAACTCAGACTGTGTTCAAATGTTCACTTTTTTTTTGTCTTTACAACCGCTTTAAAAAATTTGCAGATTTTTGTAAGTCTAGAACTGAAGTTCTTTTCAAAACTGGGCTAAATGCGCTCACTGTCCACTTCATTAAGAACACCAGTACACTTGGACGTTCATGCAGTTATCTAATGTGGCAGTAATGCGGTGGTAAACAGATTCAAGAGCCACCATTAATGTTAACATTTAAGTAGCAAGAGAAATCAGAATGAAGAAAATCTTCAACCGTGGAATAGATGTTGGTACCAGAAGGGCTTTTTTTTTTTTTCAGAAATTGCTGATCTGGAAATTTACAAATGCTACTGATTTTAAACAAAATGGTGAGAATATAAAATAAATTATAAACAGGTTGAGCAATAGGCCTGCGGGTAGAAATGTCTGGTTGATAAGAAGTTGGAGGAATTTGGTTGGATTTGTTTAAGCCACCAGGATTGATATAGTAGGTTGAATAATTACTCTCTCTGTGTGGTGAGCAGAAAAGCAGCTCGGCATCTATAAAACATCAAGCTGTAGGTGAAACTCATCCTACAACAGCTACAGACCACATTGGCTTCCACTTCTGTCAACTAAAAACAAGGCTATTAATGGCGCGCACACTCAAACTGCATGGTGGAAGATGGTGGAAAATTTGCTTTTCTGCTCAGCATGGTTATACAGAGTGATTATCATTCTCCTTTGAACCGTCTCATCAAGAATCATTGTCCTGTGTAAACTGGAGTGTATGTAGTGTGTGTATAAATTTCTGTAATATTCAACACAACCTTCTGGTACGAACAACCATGTTCACACTTTGTCTTCTGTATCTACATCTGCTGATTGTGTTTGTTATGCTGTTGCAACATGATTAACTTGTACGATAGCTGCATACAGGCTGTAGTTGTAAAGGATCAGTTACAGTGTATGTTAATAACAGTGCATTGTTTTTGCTTTTAAACAGAAGTCAGAATAAAATGCATATTTCGGTACATGGATGTATTTGTTGAGTATTTCCCAGGTTGTGTGATTATTGATTTTTATTATTTTTTTTCTTCTCCATGCTCACAATTTTCTACTATGAAATATTGCAATAACCAGATGAATTGTCCCGAACGGCTAGACAGAAAATGAAAACAAGAATTTCAACCCTTTCAGGTTGAAGCAGAGAAGAAGGTAGTAAAAATATTATCGGCTGGGAACTGTGGCAAAAACTCGGCAAACTGCACAGTCAAACCGCATCATATTACCTCGATATCATGAATACATTTAGAAACGTCCGTATTGTCCATACACCTTTTCAGTATGTGTGAGAACCTGTGAGACTCTCAAGCATGTGGGCCATAACGCATGCAGTTTTTTTCCAGAATAACATGTTTATTGGCTCATTTCACATTGTGTTGGAGAAAAATAGACCGCTCGTTTGATGTATTTTTGCATAATCACTCATACTGGCGCGCTCCACTTTGATAGAAATGGAGGAGCTCTTGCACGAAAAGCCTAAAGCCTTTTTTTTTTTTTTTTTTCCCCAAACTTCGAAGGTGAGTCAAAAATGATTCGCACTCTGGCTGTAAAATTTATTTGAATTAACGTTTAGAAAAGACAAAATATATAATCCTTTTACTTTTCAATACATTTTGTCGATCGGTCAACAAACTTTAGTATTCCCTTATGAAAAAAAAAATACATTTAAATGTTTAAGGTTGAGCTGCGAGCCACGAACGCACCTGCGAATCATCGTTTATCATTTCATCAGTGAATCGTCCTCCTCATAGGGCTGCTTTCAGGGGACCAAACAGGTGAAGGTCCGATGGAGCAAGTGGAGGACTGTAGGGAAAATGCTTTAAGGCCTCTTCGGGATTAATCCACATCTCGTAACCAGAAACGATTCACTTTAACTAAGTAACTTTCACCTTCCTTAGAGTATCGGTCAGAATTTTTTGGATATCCAAATGCTTTGTGCAAATCAAAACCGATCAAACATCTTCAGATGACCGCGGAGACGGTAGCCGTGAACTGAAAGCGCTGATGAGACCAACAGAAGTTTTAATATGACCAGATTGCAGATAATAAAGACATAACCACAGATTTTTATTTATTTATTAATTTTTTAAACTACAGTTATGATTTCAGTGTTAAGACCGTTTTATGCATTAACCCTACTGTTCACATAAATTGTAACTACATGTTTATTTTAAACATGAGATGCCACTGCCTGCCATGTGTCACTTTGTACCATTAATGTAGTTCCCAGATTGGCTCGATTAGCGCGGAAATAAGCCAGAACGGATTAGCTGTACCCATTCCGCCTTAAAGGAAAAAGAGTCTTTCGTTGCCTGAGTCTTTCGTTCTTGTTTCTGGCCATGTCACAGCCTGAGTGAGAGCTTTAATACAACACCTTTTGCTTATTTAACTCCAACCCACATGTTTCTGCTCATCATTTAATGACTAGGTTTAGTGGAGTGTGTTAAAAATCACCTACCTGCATGATAGAGGACTGCAGGTAAGCACGCTGTTTTTTTTTTCTTTTTTTTCTTTTTTTTTCTTCTTTTTTTTATCTGCTATGACTTGTTAAAGCAAAACAAAAAAAAAAGAACACAGCTTTTGTTTTCCTTTTTTTTTCCTTCCTGTGAGCGTGTATACATGCCGCCTCCTTTATTTATTTTGTCTATTTTTTTTTCCAGCTTTCTTGCCATGTCAGTGAAGTAGAAATGGTGTGCATGCCCCCCTTAACACGAGTCAGGAATAACCCAGCTCCGCGAAGTGCCTGCCGGCCTCGGGTCCCAATTAGCTCCTGCAATTAGCCTGGCAGATGTAGCACAAGAGGACTGGGATGGATGATAAATTTAGCTACGCTGACAAAATATGGAGAATAAAAACCCTCCTTCCATCCTCCCCTTAAGCTCGGCGTGAATTATTATAGCGCGCTTGATTCATAAGCTCATGGAATTCATATTACACCTATGTCACACGAAACAGTTTCTTAGCCACGGCGGTGCCAGCAAACGTTCCGGGTGAGATAATGATGCTCTTTGTTAAAGAGCGCGAGTGTGTGTTTGCACATTTAGTTCAGCAGGGAGCGCAGAGCGGCTCGCGTCCCCCTCACTGTTCTAACCGGAGCTCGGTGCGTTCGTATGATCATATAACAGGAGTACTGCCACGGAGTCTGCTGACTGTTATGTAAACCTCCCACCTTCTTTTTCTCTTCTCTTTTCTCCCTCCTCCTTCTTTCTCCTGTAAAGCTTGTTAAAAACTGTAGCATTATGCATGTAGCATGGTTCAAGAGGGAAGGATTCAGTGAAAAGCTTTATTGAGAGACCAAACAGCAAAAGAAGTAGTAGTAGGGAAGAAGAAATCCCTTTAAGTCCTCGCATTCCCTCCCGCAGACATCGAGAGGTCTTTTATCTGGCTGATGGAGTTCTTGAAGTGCTACTTATCTCTGTTTTGACTCAAACACACTTTCCTTCTTTTCACATTACTGCCTTTTTTTTGATGAATGGTGAATGTATAGCGACTCGATTTAACTCACCAGCAAAGCTAAAATCCTGCAATCAACATTTAATCCCATGTCAAGGAAAGTTACTGTGGAACCTCTTTAAAAATACATGCCGGTCATGTACTTCCCAGTGCCTTTCATGCAATATTCTCGAGAACTGTCATTGGTCTCGTTAATATTCAGTCCGAGCCTGGCCCTGGAGCGCTGTCGGATTTCTCAGGTTCGACATTTTCTCCACTGTCCTGGAGCACCGCCTAAGGTTTCATTAGTATTTTTATCGCTTTTTGTGACTCTAGGTTGTGGTTTGTTGTATACAATACTCTGATAAATATGTGCATTTACATACTAACATTTGCTAAGAGTTCTATCTATAGCTGAATTTATAGAATAGAAAATGCTTGTGTATTTTCCTACCTCAATCAGATTTAAAACTATAATGTGGCATCGCTGCATGCTAATTGCTCTGCTTAAGAGAAATGAGCCAAATTGTGCCTCAACTTAAGAGAGTTGTAAGCGTTTGGGTTTGTCATTTTGGTAAATTTACTTGCTAAGCAACAATGAAAATGAAGACGAGACCATGGATGGTGTATCCAGTTGATATATACAGTAGTTTGATTCTGAAGTTAGTGTGTGGATGATTTAGAAAAAAAACATTGAGTCTTAACCCGATTGTGATGGTGGGTGGATAGTGTGGTGTGCATCAAGCTATCATTTTGATGACAGCAAAGCTGGCACGGTGTCTGACATTCAGTGAGGGTGAAAATAATAAGAAAATATACACAGTTAAACAAAAGCTATTTCTTGGGCAGTTTTCCCAGTTAAGGCTGGCAGCATTTAAAGATGATTAACGGCAATACATCTGGGTTCGTTTCTGGATTTTCACGAAGAGCAGCATCTGAATTTTAGCCACTAAGTCTGTCCGTGCAGTATTCAGCCATGTAATGACTGGATTACATGTCATAAACTCCTAATTACGCTTTCACTTCTTGCACCGTCAGTTGCTGATCTTTTTTTAATGCGGCTTGTATGCTATAACACTAATATATACGCGTATATTTAACATGCTTAGGTTTTCCGCTCGTGACAGGCCTTCCAGGGCGTGGATCACTTTCAGATACTTTGAAGCGTCTGTGCCACACTTTTATTCGCACTGCACTCGTTGCATAGTCGCTGAAAGCCTTCTGAATCATCCGAATAGTTTCGCGGAGGAACATCCAAGCTTAATTCAAAATTTGTTGGTGTACCAGATCGGTTATTTTGAATGCGACGTCCACACAGGACACGCACTCAACGTTGCCTTCCTCGCACCCTACGGACTAGTACTGTACAGTGAAGTAGCCATTGTTGTTCACGTAGACACATTCCAGTCCACTCTCCTTGGTTACATCAATGTTGCGCAAACCTTTCTCGTTATATTAACAATGGCTGGACATTTTCCAGACAGGCCTCGTAAAAATCAAATAAAAAGCATTTTTACTCTGGCCTTCACAATGTCTTTTGTAAAAAAGCATTTGGATAACACTTTTAAAGAGATGAACGTTATCTAATTACATGCTGTATGTATTTTGCTGTTATATTTATATCAACACTCTCAAGGTTAATCTTTTTTTATTTTATTTTTCCCCAGCTGACCAGTTTCAGCAAGCTTGTTTCCACTGTAAATACACAGATTCTTGCTGATTTGGCTGAGAGCTGTGGAACCCGGTGTAGTCGCCTGCTCTTGATCTTGTAGCACGTTCTCGTCAGGAGTCTCACGTTGGGGGTTTCATGTGTGAGATCCATAGAATCTCGCTGTAGTCGTAGCAACTGCTTATTTGAGTTCCTGTAGCCTGCCTATCAGCTCAAACAAGTCGGGTCATTATCCTCAGACCTCTCATCAACTAGGCACTTTTATTCCAAGAATTGCCGCAAATTAGATGTTTTTCATGCCATTCTTTGTAGACTCCTGAATTTGTTGAACATAAAAAAAAACGAGGAGATCAGTGGTTTCATAAATATCCAAGTCAGACCAAATAGTTTTGACTTGTTCTTGACTTGTGTGTACATGCAGATGTGTGACCTCACTGTTTTTCCTATTGAGCTGCTCATATCCTCCTTAACGCTTGAATTTCGTCATTAGGAAATGTTTATCTTTACTTTAAAGGATCGCTGTTAAATTAGGGTGAAAATCAGGAAGAAAATAAATAAGTAAATATGTAATACAAGAAATCATCCGAAAGACCAAAAAAAAATGTACAGAGTCAGCCAAAAAAATCTATACGTGCTTCAGGAAAAGAAAAATAGTATGATGTATGTATAATAATATAAATAATATCATATTATTATCATAATATTGTCATATACAGTATATCAATATTTAACGTATAGCAATAAATTTTGTATTAAAAGATGTTACTATTTTGTAATTAAGTTTTTCTTTTCCTGAAGTGTGTATACATTTCTTTTGTGTGACTCCGTATCCATCAGTAATTTGTTCTCTGCACTCACTTTGGATGCCAACGTGCCGAAGGAAGTGATGCAGTAAGTTGGGGTTAGAATGCCTGCTCACAGTAGTCTTGTTTCATCCTGCATCCTTTCCTTTATCACTCTTCCGTCCTGTTCAAGCACCCTTCGTAGTGTGCTGATTTGCTGAGCCATTCCAGGCTCGTTCGTCCCCGTCAGGGCCAGACCCACATTCCGAGCTGAGCAGAAACGTCAAGGTGACCTCGCTCTCTGGTCCATTAAGGCAGAGAGGAATGAACCCGCTATCGTGCCCACAGTAAGTATGCTCTACCCAGTCATACGCAGACAGACGTGTTTCTGACTATACCTCTATTAATTGTGGTAAAAAAATAAAAATAAATTAAAAAAAAAAAAAACCCTAATAAACTAGCAGCACTAAGTAGTCTGGTCTATATCTATAAATATCTGACCTAAATCAGCCACCTCTTTTTGGTTCAAATCCATCTTCCACTCCTCACATACTATACGAGTTTTGACCTGCTATTTTTCAACCCATCGACATGTACTAATGATGCAGCTAGCACTCAGGTTTACATGCTATTTCTGTTCTGTTTTGGCACTCTGCATGCCTGTATTCACAAAATCAGTGTTGCGGAAAATTCTCCGCTCAGGATCTACTTTGATTTTTTTTTTTTTGTAAGAACAATGGAAAGCTATATTATTAGTAACTCTAGGGACCTCTGGACGTGATTTAACTTAACTGGTTCAGGGCATTCATAAAGTGATTCTGTGTACGGCTTTGTGTGTCTCACTTACAGCTTTTATATTCTGCATTAAGTATTTTAAACTGCTTTAACAACTTACTGCTTTGAAAACATCATCCATCATTTCAATTAAGGCTGAGAACAAACATTGTTCTGTGAAACAAACGTGAAACAATAGTGGAAAAAGTATGCTAGTTTGTTTCCTTCTACCCTTCATGTGACTTGTTAAACTGTATAAAGAACCCATAATGAATGTGTTGATTATGTCAGGATTATTTATTTGTTTATATATATTTTTTTTTTTCAACAAACTTTGCAATCTGGCTTCTATAAAAATTACCAGTAGAAATAACCCTAGATAATATGTGGCATGATCCAAAATTCTGGCAACAGGAGCAATTTTACCTTAAAGGAAATGTAATACAGATGTACGTTTTTGTATTTCTGACCTAAGCTGGCTCTAAACTAACAATCAAAGGACAAAATGAAAAGAACCAGACTTAACACCACTCTGATTTTTTCTTTAGGGTCATTTGAAGTCAATAGTCTTATCAGAATCAGTCCAGAACCATTTCTGCACTGAAGTGGGAAATCACCTCAGCATGTATCACCAGTTATGATGCATAAAAATAAAATAAAATACATTCCTCACGCGAGTGTCGTGAAGTCAAAAGTTGTGAATTTGAGAATTTGCTGTAATTTATACTTTTAAATATATTTTGTGGGTATAGACTTTTGGACCGCCCTGTGTATCCCATCCATATTTGCATCTCGGAAAAGATGAGAGAATGTTTAAAAGGGTTTCCTACTCCAGGTCATGTTCATGTAAAGGTCGTGCGACTTGCTAATTCACAAGTACAACATGCACGAATGTGAACCCTACAGTATTGGATTGAAACAATGAATTTGCATCTGAAAAGATCATGAGATAACATGAGCCAGTCACGCTGGTTTGTGAGCTCATTTATCCAGTAGGGCTCAGGTAGAACTTCCTCTAGCTGCATGGTGTTACTGCATGAGCAGCAGTTCAGAAACATGTGGTCAGCTTTGTTTGCATGTTTCATAGGAAGCACATTGATCTTTATTCTCGCAAAATGGAAACTGGCAAATTGGGAATTTAGTTTGTATTAAAATTAAGTGTAAAGTGATCAGCCGTAATATTATGACAGGTGAAGTGAATAATATTTGAATATCTCATTTAAGTGGCACCTGGAAGTGGGTGGGATATACAGTATTGGGCAGCAAGCGAACATTTTGTACCTGAAGTTGATGTGCTTGAAGCGGAAAGATGGGCATGCGTAGGGATTTGAGCGACTTCAATAAGGGCCAAGTTGTGATGGATAGACGACTGGGTCAGAGTAATTCCAAAACAGCAGCTCTTGCGGGCGGCAAGGGTCAGGACCTACGAAAAAGGGATCAAGAAAGGCAAACTGGTCAACCAGTGACATTGATGCAGTTGCCCATGACCCTGTCGCTGGTTGACCAGTTTTCCTTCCTTGGACCTCTTTTGGTACAGTAGGTCCTGACCCTTGCCGCCCAAGGGTCCACCTAAATAAACATTGTTCTGACTGAATACACCACTTCATGGAAACGGTGTTCTTTGATTGCAGTGGCCCCTTTCAGCAGGATAATGTGCCCTGCCACACTGCAGAAAATGGTTCAGGAATGGTTTGAAGAGAAAAATAACGAGTTGAGGTGTTTAACACGCCCTACAAATGCTCCATATCTCTTTCTAATAGATCATCTGTGGGATGTGCTGGGAAAACTAGTCCATGGAGGCCCATCCTCACAACTTGCAGCTTATTGCTTGGTACCAGGTACCACAGCATTAATTCAGAGGTCTGGTGGAGTTCATGTCTCGACGGGGGACCTGCCCGATATTAGGCGGCTTGTCGTAAGGTTATGGCCGATATGGCCGCGTATGCTGTATGCATAGAATTTTATCGTAGTACTTTAGACTACAGAGAGAGTCTGTGTCCTAATAAAAAGCACAGTGAGTCATTCAGCTGAGCATCACCTCACACAGGGAAGATCAGGACTTGACCCGTGTCCTGAGTAAGGATGAGTGTGTTTACAGCACTTGTTCCATCTGAATGGTACAGAGAAGGGGAAAAAAAAGGAGGTTCTGATGAATACTCAGGAATCGATCTAGGCGTTGTGGTAGGTCTGAGGCGAAGCGTGAGAACGGGAGCGAGAAGGAGGAACAGAGCACTGTAACCCTGTGGCCCTGGCACTGCTGCAGCTCTAATTGGAGCAAGGCGTGATGGGGAAGGTGACAGAGCTGCGAGTGTTATGACAGGTGCCTGCACAACCGAGCTACGATTCTACGAGTATCTGATGGCTCTTGTTTATTTTGGTCACTTTGCTTTTTCTTTTAGCCTTTTCCACCTCACTAGATACAGGCAGATTAGCATGATTACAGTAAATTAAGCATAAAAGACATCCATCTTGTTATCTGTCAAACAACACATCGCTCAAAGCTCAGGATTCAAAGCCAGTTGTAGGCCAGTCAGGAACAGACGTACACAAATAGTGTATGTATGCAGGGGAGTTGAGGTGCAATGGAACGTAAAAAGGTCATTTAAACATGTTTGTGCCCAAATCTCACCCTTTCCTCAGTGTATGATTTCACCTGCATACTATAGACGTGTACCTGCTACTGTAATCATAAAACCATACTGTAACTCTGTAATACTAAATATCCTTATCTTTATTATTTTTAGCCTTGTGTAACTTCATAGTTTCATATGTGCATGCTATGAAGATTAATGGGTTTCCTTTCGAGTCTGGTTCCCTTCAAGGCTTCTTGCTCTTGTCTTCTTGAAAAATTTTTTTCTTTCTTTCTGTCTTTTGTGTATCGTCGTTGTTGCCTCTGGCTCATAAGCAATCTAAATATGAATCTGCATTCAGGAAGCTGATTTGTGACGATGCGCATTGTTAAAGGCATGTTGTATTTAATTGAATTATAGATGCTGAATAAATAAGACCGGCAGCTGTATATTAGTGATGCCGTTTCGGTTTGTGCATCGTTTTTATTAAAGTGTTCTGGAATTTGGGGCAGAGCCAGTATGTTTGTGTGCACGTGCACCTCCAACGATATGCTGTGATGAGCCATGAATTTTTCATGTGTGTTAATTCTAGCGCTGTTGTCACCGTTACTGATGAGCAAATCTCTCCTTCCTTTGCTTTTCAGACCATCATGGAGCAGTTCAACCCCTGCTTGCGGAACTTTGTTGCCATGGGGAAGAACTACGAGAAAGCTCTCTCCAGTAAGTACGGCACCATTTTCTCCCATTCTGTCCTCATTTAGCCGCTCCTTCTGGGCAACCAGCCAGTGCCTCCCGCCTCTCACCTCCTGCTCACGGCTTTTTTATTTTTTATTTTTTTTTTTAAAGACCATCATGACAACAACGCCATTCAATTTATCATCCTGGCACTCGCAGCAATCACAACCAGCCTTATCAGCTCCAGTCCAGCCGCTGGTACCTTCAGTACCACCGAGTTCTTTGGAAAAAGACACAAACTAATTCTCAAGAGGTCTTTCAGATTGAAAATGATGCACACTGCATGTCTGAGAAAGTGATATGATGCATGGTAATGCGGCATAATGACTTTTTAGTAATGATTGAGCTTTTAAGATTCAGATAATCAGCAATTCTAGCATCTAGATTTCCATTCTGGCTCATTTACCTCTCCTAATCTCTGATATAATGACGTGCAGCTTTTAGAATACAATTCCTTTTGAGATGAATGAATAGACTGTGGTTCGATGATATGATTTAAAAAAAAAGCCATTTTCTCTAGTGAGAAATGTCGCAAATGCTTTTGTGCACGTTTTTTTTTTTTTTTTTATCCTAGTGTGCATGAGAGATCTGTGGCGTATATATTGTGGATATATTTTATTGTGCACCTGGGTGTTATATAGCTGTGCAATATAATAGATTTTTTAGTGGTAGATTCAGGTAATAGAATAGATGAGTTAGTTATACAGAGTCTATTCACACTTTTGAAATTCTTGGGTAAACTTGTACAACTGTTAAAAGTTCCAAATCTGAGGTATCGCTTTACAATACTGTGCAAAGTTTTAGGCGCAAATAACTCCTGTAGAGTAAGGGTGTCGGGTTTTTTTTTTTTTTTTTTTTTTTTACAAGGTTCTACATTGGTTGAAATTGGCATGATGACCTGTGCATGAAATATGGTTGTGTATAGTTTGTGCACTTTTATAAAGAAATTAGATGCTTAGTTTTAGTGAACATCCTGCATAACCAGCCACAGACTTCATTGCACCTGCTTTTTTTTTTTTCTTTTTCTTTTTTTGTCATGCATGCAAAAGCCTTTTTTTTGTTTTGTTTTATAGCCTACATATATTTTCCTTTAAGATTATGTTTATTTTTTGCCTGGAATACATTTGGAAATTAGAAATGTTTGTATAATGATGTCATAAAATAAACATCTGTAAGAAAGTAAACACATGGTGCCTAAGGTTTATGCACAGTACTGTACCACATTAAAAGAGTAATTAAAATGTTATGTTATAAAGATATACAGGTGTTATTTAACTGTTCCTAGAACCAACCAAAGCCAGTTTTTTAACCAACTGTAAAAGAACAATAATTAACTTTAATAAATGCATAAAACAGCTAAATGCCACAGCCTGTCTGAGAGAAGCTTTTAGTGAGTGGTGAAAACTGTAAAGCAAGTGGACATGCTGGATTAATAACACAACGTGAGAAGATCATCGCGAAACGGAATGTGGCACAAAAATCGTTTGATAGTGATTAACTTGTATCGCTAAAAGCGAAATCGTATTTGAAAATGAATTTGATTACTTGCATGACCATGGCTCTGACACAAATCTCATTTTTAAAAAGTGACAGACAATAAAAAGAATAAAAAGCCATGTTGTCCCTAATGATCACGGTTTAGCATTTTAATATCACTTACTATGCGAAACTGTAAATCGATTATTCTTCAAATGCCATTTCATAACCTGCAGCAGTCGACTTTTAGAGCGAAACTCGAAATCTTAAGAAATCGAAAGCGTAAATCCTCTGAGGGAAAACTATCAGTTCAGAGGGAGGCCAGTGCAGCGGCGTTCTACGTATGAAAAAGAGAAGATAAGTAATACAACATGGCAGTGTGTCCTAGGAAGGTTCTGAATTATTTTTTTGATTGAGTTTTGATTAATATAATTTTTTGTTATAATTGCTGTAAATAATTTCATCAGCTTTCTGTTGCATCTTTTGTTTTCTTCTCACGTGACGCAAATAACTAATAAACAGTTTTAAGACTTTCCAGTATCTACTTTCCTAAAGCTATACAGTACGTCTCATTACAGGAAATTTCATCATATCAGTGTTTTTTATTTTTTACTTTGTTAAAACAACACCGTTCTTCATCCACTAACTAATGCGTCGAGCCCCTGTTATAAAAATGATAAAGTATTAGAATGAGTGTATATAGAGATTAGCACATGATTAGATTGACTTACATAGTCTCACACAGGAGAATCAGTTCCTCCATGGATCGCTCTGAGCGTTAGTGCTCCTCAGCGGATTTGTTCATGGAAGACGTACTGCATTACTGAGGATAAATGGACACTACATTAAAAAAAAATTTTTTTTATTGCCTCACTGCTTCACACTTTACTACCTATGACACCCAGGACCAAGATCTAGAGCAGGCTGTGACCAGATGCGGGAAACCTCAAGGTCATGTCCGGTTACCGTTTAAGAGCACGGTCCGGTTTATATGCTGTGCCTTTTAAAGAGCGACTTAAAGTGAAGCCTGAACTTAATGTCAGGCCAGTCTCAGGCTGAGGCCGAAAGAAGGAAAGATAAATAGATTTACTCGTGATCTTCCACACTGACACTGTCAGCTAATCACCACTCTGTGTGTGTGTGTGTGTGTGTGTGTGTGTGTGTGTGTGTGTGTGTGTGTGTGTGTGTGTGTGCTGTTGATGTAGTAAGAGGAGGGGCCCGAGTAAGCGAGTATCCCGTTCTGTGTTTGGGAAAGAGTAAATTTGTGGAGCGGGTCCCGCGCAGTGATGGGCTGCTATAGATTATGATTTAATTAGTGCAGCATATGAACATGTGGCTCTCTCCAGCTGCTAGCACTGATTCGGAGAGCGTTTTCCAGAGGAGGACTCACAGCTACCCGCAGGCAGCGGGCCCATCTGTCAAGAAGCATTTCAGCATAACTCTCGACTAAATGAGTTCTGATAAACACACAGCGGCTGAAAGAACAACGCCGCCTGCACTACTATTAATATACGGACAGAGGCGGACGGAGCTGGCCGGACCGATCAGTGACCTGCTGTAGTCGTCTAGCCATTGTAGAAAAACACGAGCACTGCGTGTCGTAGTGAACTGATTAATTACAATTACTAATTACAATTCGAATTAAAGCAAAGTGAAGAGGATGAGGAGCGAGGCTGAGTGACTTCTGAGGCAGGAGAAGGATTTCTGTGGTGTAAACAAAGAATCTCACAGACGTCATCCAGTACGACTGTTTTAAAAAGTTTTTTTTTTGTTTTGTTTGCTTTTGTACATTAATGATAATGATCTATTGTTTTTTTTTTTTGTTGTGTTGGAGAGGGGGTTGTGTGTGGATTATGTAAGTTTGTGTTGTGTTTTTTAGAAAGTTTTGAGGTGGTTAGTTTTTTTTTTTTGTGTGTGTGTATGTGGTTTTCGTGCTTCTTTGTATGCTTCACTGTTTTCACGTGCTTGTTTGCATGTGGGCGTTTGTGGGTGTGTGTGTATGTGAGAGTGCGTGTGATCTGCGCCGTCGTTAAATGTCCTTCTTTGAAAAGCCGAGTGCCGATTCGTGTGCTCGTCCTGTGCAGTGCCAAGGCTGAGCAGCAGTTCCAGCAGGGTGATGAAGAGACATAATGTGTTTACATCAGCAGTGCTTTCACACAAGCAGCAGGAAGTGGAATAACGAACTCGACTGTTGAATTATTTATTTATTTTGGGGAGGGAAGAGACTTTCCCGATTATTATTATTATTTTTCCCCCCTCCCTAACGTAGTCATGGCACAATTTCTTGTCAAGCAGTATTCACCAAGCATGCTTACTCTAAGACACATGAAGCCAGCTAACCACGTCTTATCTAAAGTTGAACTTTCAAACTTTCAATCCCTGTCTTTTACGCGACTTTAGGGTTTATGAACCTGACTATTAATGTGTTATTTCTGTCGCTGTTTCCTCTGCAGCTGTGACGTTTGCAGCCAAGGGCTACTTCGATGCTCTGGTGAGGATGGGCGAGCTGGCCAGCGAGAGCCAGGGATCCAAAGACCTCGGTAAGTCTTTCTTTCTTTCTCTCTCTCTCTCTCTCTCTCTCTCTCTCTCTCTCTGTCTGTCTGTCCCTTACTGCCTGAAAAAACACGACTAGACATTCCAAACCACAGTCTGAACTGCTGCTTAGCTGTTTAAGCCCAGGCAGAAATGTCAGGTCTGCTGAGACTGAACTTTGCTTTTTTGCAAAATGTTTTTGTGCGCTGATATTTGTGCATTCGTCGCTGTGTGTGGGGTGGAGCTTGGAGGTCATGGAGTTGATCCAAACAGCCGGACGTCTCGGGATGCTGTGTTGTAATTCAGTTCATGAAGAAGAAGGAAAAAAAACACACATTTCGACACAGCTTGATAGCACAGTGCTATTTTTTTCTTTTTTTCTTTTCCCCAGTATTTTGTTATTTGCTTGTGTTTAGCTGTATACCTCGTATATGTGTGACCTCAGAAATCTTACTCATACCATGTTTACTTGTCGGGGTGTCAGTGATCATTTTATATTCACAGCCTGATCCACTTTCCCACTGATTGAACATTTAAAGATGCGAATGAACTTTCTCGTTTCCCCGGCAGTTCGCCGAGCGTGGGCGAGATTGTGATTCGAGAGTTTGGGCTCATCATGGCTCCTTTCCATAAAAGAAAGCCACATCTGCACAATTGGCTCTCTGGAGGGACCTTGTCAGACTGGCAGCCGCTGATTTCAGGTTTAAAACGCCTCTCACGGGGCAATATTCAGACTCTATTCCGGTTTTTCATTTAATCTCTGAAAAGCCAATTAACACTCAGTTTTCCAATCCCGCTCTTTATAGCACTTTTCTATCCGTTTTTCCCCCCCTTTTATTTCCTTCCTTGTGCAGCACGCAGTTCAGTCTGGACCTCAGTGACTCATTCCAGGTCCTACAACACTCATCAGGTTATTACAATTCATTTCTGCGTTTGCACGGTCTTGCTCACTTCTCAGGTCACAGTCCCTGTGTAATAATTCTTTACCACAGCCCGGTTTCAGAGGTATGACTGGGCGCCGATGCCCCACTGAGCTCCTGACTAGCCTCTTTAAGCTGTGTGTGTGTGTGTGTGTGTGTGTGTGTGTGTGTGTGTGTGTGTGTGTGTGTGTGGACCAGCCTGTTCCCAAAGTTCTCCTGTGGAATGACTCATTATTGTTTAATCGAGACATCCGTGGGTGTGTGTACACACAGCGCACGTTTATTCAATGCTTATAAAGCACATATATAATTAGGAGCTATGCTTAAAGGAAAATGTGTTTGAGTTACGTGTCGGGTCAGGATAATGTACAATAGCTCTGATGTTTTTTTTTTTTTTTTTTTTTTGCCCCCCCCCACACCCACACACACCCTGGAGTTAAAACTTTCAACTTTCATGACCACCTCCCTTTCAATAAACCCTGACCTTACACAACACGCACAAGCACATATGCACTCACTGCTACTGTATAGGGAGAGATGATGAGTATTATTGATTTAATGTCACCAAAATCTATAAATACTTGCTTTCACGATTTACCTGCATTGTGGTTGGTTTTTTTTCTTCTTTTTTTTCTTTTTCTGCAGTGAAGTGAAGTCAGATGTTGCGTTAAAGTTAACAGTGACTAAGATGGATGATGTGATTTTTTTTATTTATTTATTTAAATAAATTAATTTTTTTATGTATATATATTTTTTTATCTAGTGTCCTTGGTCACATACAGAAAGCCTTTTCCCTCCAGGCTTCCAGGATGAAATATAAATGCAAAATCTCGCCTTCTTGTAGCAGTTTCAGCTTACAAGGACACGTCCAACTTGAGAAAACATGTTGCACGAAATAGTCAATTATCCAGCAAACTGAAATCTCCACGCATTGTTAAGGGTCCTTACCTTCTGTTTTCATGTGATGGATGATGAAATGTAATTTGAAGTCATTCTAGTTAATTGAGAAATTAAAATTCAATCCTGCTCGCCTGTTCATGGAATTTAGCCAGGATTGGTGTCTGAATAATTGAGAATCATGATTAGACGGTTATTTTTATCATAGCATGTTGTACTGTATGTTAGCGAGACTAATTAGTTGTATATTGAGTAATAAATTACTTAAAGGTAGCTATAGCCATTGATGGCTATTTGAAGTATAAACTTTTGTTGTATAATGTTTTTGACTCCTAGCAAGCACATCCTACACATAGACATTTTCTCATAACCCTGGGTTTCAGGAAAGCCACACGGCACTACTGGCCTCCGGGGTGCTGTCCTTCAGAAAGAGCGCTAGATTAACGTTTTGTTGTGTATTTACGTGCTTTTGTCGCTCGCGTGGACGCTCGCTGTGCCGCCGTCGTACTGTCAATCTTGGCAGAGTGCAGCCGGTCTTACGTGTGTGTTATGCACTCGGTGAGAAAGCCACAGGGGTTCAGTTAGAGCCCAACCGTAAATGCTTTCCACCTACACATGATGCTGTGCTTCTCTTGTGCTCTCTCTCTCTCTCTCTCTCTCTCTCTCACTATCACACTTGCACTTGTGCTCTCTCTTTTGTTTAGTTTTTTTCAATTGTTTCCCGATGCCCCCTCTTTCTTTCTCATGCAGACAAGTGCTCTCAGTCACGTAGACGCTTGTGCAAGCATTGTGGTTCCGTAAACGTCCTTGGTTACGAGCGGCTCTCCGTTCTAAACCGAATTGGATGAGTTTTGTGTTTATGTACTCGTTTTGCTCTCCTGCTCTATTCCTCCCAAACTCCCACACACTCCTCCACACGCTGTGCTGTTTAGGATAATGATCGCTCTGTCACCGTCCCACCCACTCAAACCCTCCAAGCTCCTTCTCGCATTCTCTCTCTCTCTCTCTCTCTCTCTCTCTCTCTCTCTCTCTCTCTCTCTCTCTCTCATTCTCTCTGTATCTCTCTCTCTCTCTCTCTCTCTCTCTCTCTCTCTCTCTCTCTCTCTATCTTCATGGCTATCTTTCTGTCTTACTCCACCTCTTACATCATTCTAGCACAGCCAGCAGTGTGGACAGTAATTGGATCACTGATAGGTAACATATCATAGCTCACCGTCCCCTCTCCCTGCCTTCTACTACACGTCTAACAAGGTTGTACGTCCTGTATGGTCTGCTTGTCTGTCAATCATATTGTGTCTTGACAATCTGAGCCTTGTGTCCAGTTTGAATCGTAGCCACTGGGTTATTTACACATCAGAAGCAGAGCTTCACGTTCTTGTTTCAAGCTGTCGGGTTGCTGGATCAGGAAGATTTTAATAAATTTTAAAAGCGCATTTAAAAAAAAAAATTATTATTTTTTTAACGAAGATAAGATAAAACGAAAGACATATAATAAAAAACTAAACAAAAATGGAGATGACATTGGAAATGTGTATAAATCATAACTATCAGATTGTCCCCGGTGAGCAAGCCAAGGACAGTGGCAAGGAAAAAATCCCTGAGATGGCAATAGGAAGAAACCCTGAGAGGAACCAGACAAAACAGGAAACCCATCCTCATTTGGATGATGACGGATAGCAGGAATTGATTTACAGTCATACTGAGTGTTAGGAGGCTGGAAGTTCAGTATAACAGGAGAGACGTTTAAGTTAATATGGAGTCCACTTTCATTATTGGGAGCTCAGGGACAAACTGTGAGAATTTAAATTCTGAGCTATTGAGCCATCAGAGGACAACTGTCTGCATCAGCCGAGTCCAAGTCCATCTTCATGGTCATGTGCAGCCGCCCTCAGTCACCACATGCATTCCAAGCAGACCACACGGGGACTCCTTGTGTCAAGACATGTAACCAGAAGCGGGACACCGGAACGAGTCCAGAGGGCAGAGGGGTTTCGGATCACTGGAAGCTCAGAAGCGCCATATGCAGCTCAATGGAGAGAAACATGGAGCGAGCGACACACATTTAGATATGGTCACAGTCACAATGCATAAGGTGAATTTGTATTTTTAGTGCAGAGTGCAACAAGGCACTAAAAGATCCAGAGAGACTGACACTTACAGTACGTGCTTCCAAAATATTAGAGGCACACAATTGTCGCATTACAATTTGAGAGATCCTGAGCTGTTCCAGCATCTTGGTTCCTTTTTGCACAATACAAACTCCAGAAAGACACAGTTTGCTTTGTTTAAAGTGGAAGAATCTAGAGTCTTGACCTCAACACCACTTATTTTTTTGTGTGTGTTTTTTTGGTTAGATGGACTGGAAAACATACTTTCTCACTCGATACCAATGCCTGACTTCACTAATGCACTTGTGCCTGAATCTTGTGGAAAGCCTTCTTGGATGGTTGTTATAATTCAACTCAATGAAATTTTATTTGTATAGCACTTGCAGCTTTACACAATCAAAAGAGTTATTTTGTATAAAATAACTAAGAGTAAGTTTGTATGAAATGTGAACGTGTATGAATCAAAATGGTTATATAACAACGCTGGGATTAAATCTTGAATGGAATGTCCAAAAAAAAAAAAAAAAAGCACTTGTTATGATCAGGTGTCCACAAACTTTTGCTTGTATAGGATGGGGCCTGTGGCTCACTATACCATGTGTACGCACCAGTTTTATTCAAGATAAGTGTTTGATTTTTTTGTTCATTCTGGTTTCATACCAGTCAAGTGGGCATAGAATATAACGGATAAGAAAACAGATATGATTTTGTTTTTTTTCTTACATTTTGGGATGAACAGTAACTGAGGACTAACAGTAGGTTGTATCTGCAGTATATACAAGTTTTGCCCACATGTGCCAGGGAAATATTTCAGTAATTTCTTTGGATTATATTACTTGACTACATAATAGCTATGTGGGTTTTGTCCGCCAGTCTTTCATGTACTGTATCTAAAATTTCTTCCCTGGTCATTGTTCACTACTTATTAAATACAGTACAGAGATTGCTCTGTATAACACTATGTGGAGCAGCAATAACAGTGACCCTGTATTCAATTCAGTTTCTGGTACTAGTCAGTGCTCTGAAAGAAACGTCAGTTTACAGAGTGACCTGAAATCTGCATACTCAAAAACCATATGTAGCCCCTGACAGCCACACTTGTGTATACACTGAAGCTTTGTTCGATTCAAAGCCATACTGGTGACTTTTGTCAGACTTTTTGGCCACCCTGTTTAGACAATTTAAACACTGAAATCATTGGTCATATAAAATACAGAATAGAGCTCAATTAAACAAAAAAATCAAGAAGATAGTAATATGATTTTGGTTCCGACATCACATGTATAATTGTGTATTTGGACCTGAGGCAAATTTCATTTAGCATAGCTGTGGTTTATGTCTTACATGTTATTACATACTGTAAAAAAAAATATTAAAAGCCTCCCTTACAACAGCACCGTGGCATAATGTTTAAAACTATGGTCTTGCACCTCCAGGGTTGAGGTTCTGTGTGTCTGTGTTCTCCCTGTACTTGGGGGTGTGGGTTCCCGCCGGGTGTTCTGGTTTCCTCTCATAGTCCAAAGACATGCAGAGTAGGCTGATTGGTATTTCTAAATTCCCTGTTGTGTGCGAGTGAGTGTATCCAGGGTGTACCCCGCCTCGTGCCCCGATAATGGGATAAGCTCCAGGCTTCCCACAAACCTGTACAAGATACGAATGAGAATGAGGGAGAGCATCCTTTACATGAACCAAAGCTAAATCCAGAACTGTGTTTTATTTACTATATAGTGCATTTTCTGCCATTTTGTTCTTTTGAAGAGAAAAAAAAACAATCCTGGATTATCATGTGCACCATTTTAATCCTCTAATGACCTCTAGTAGGTAGTGTAAAAACCTACTTTGTTGGCCACAAAATCCCAAAATGCACTCTGTTGTATGGTTCAACTCAAGCACACCACCATCCATCTCTGAGAAATATAGCCAGTTACTATGGCAACCGCATTTCATAATTTTCTCTATAAATTTATTATTTTTTTTTTTAGTTCATTGGTCTGTAGTTGCACACATTGTCTGTAGTCAGCTCGGTTCTGTTCATGTCTGTGCGTTTGCTGATGTGTTGATCAGGTTTGAATGAACACCGTTTGCAATGTTCCATAGAGAACAGCGGGAGGGCTCCAATTCAGACACAGCGCGTGTTCTAACAGAAGAATATGTACATAATGTTGGGCAGATTATGTGAAACGATACCATAAGCTAATTAGCTATGCACTGGATACAAAGACCGCATGCTTTTTTTTTTTTTCCCCTTTATTTTTGAAAATGCTAAATAGACACACTGATCATTCTGAAGGGTAGCTTCTGTTCTAATTGTGTGCGTAGACAAATAATTCTGTCTATACAAATGGTTAATGCTTTTGGTGATTTCATATATAGCATGCTGTGGGGTGCACTTGTGTTCCAGAAATGAAAAAAAAAAAAAACATTCACTTTGCGAAATACAGAATAGATTCTGGAAAATGAATTGGTATAAGAAATATGGGACGACTTATCACCCAATTCATTTCCCCAGTCGATGTTTCAGTCAATGTTAAATTCTGGTATGACTCTGGCATTTCGCTGTCATGAATCTTCTGAAAGTGAAGAGGAACCCACATGCGGTTACCATGAGAACAAAGCTGCTTAAAAGGAGGCTGCGTTTCGTGCTCATTAAAGTCAGATTTGCCTCTTGTTTTTTGATGTCATCTGTCTCTTTGATGCGGCATGTAAGGCAATTTTTCCTCCCTGTCCACTTGTATTGAACATATTTAAATCCTTTCATGGGAAAATGAGATCCGTTTCCTTTTTTTTTTTTTTTTTTGGAAGACCACATCACTGATGATTCACTTTGCGGAACAGATAACGATTGCTGTTAATTCAAAATTTTCTTTTGCATATTGTATATAATTACTGATCTTTGTAAGTACAGATAAAACGCGTTGTACATTAGTGATGAAGACAAACTTGATTATTTTTTAATAAACAGCACATCCTGAAGCTTTTTAGCATTCTTCTACAACTTTTTGAAGGATTTAAGAAGGCATGTTGCAGCCAGGTGCAGCTAATCATCATCAGTTCTTGATTAATTGATCTGCAGCAGGTGTGCAGATCTCTATAAAAGCAGAAGTTTTGGCACGTGGCTGGTTTGGAGCATTCAGGTGCGAATTAACACAGTGCCAAGAAGGAAATACCTAAGCAGGTGTCTTAGAAAAGCAACTGTTGCTGCAGATCAATGCGGGGGGAAAAAAAATGGAAAGAAACAACAGTCTCACCACAAACAGTGAGATTCACAAGTGGAAAGAATTCAAGACAGTTGCCAATCTTTTCAGGAATGGACGCCACAGCACATTTGCCCCCCGAGGTCAGAGCCTACAGTGCTCAATAATGCAAAAGTTGCATCTCGGACTCACTGGGCATCATAAAAGTTCAAAGTCCGTGCTTGGACAATTAGAAGAAGACTGAACAAGTATGGTTTGCTTGGAATGATCGCCAGGAGAAAGTCTCCTTTGTCTAAAAAGAAAAACTGCATCTGAACAAAGCATTAGACTCCTGGAATAATGCCCTATGGACAGATGAGTTCAATGTGTAATTAATGCCCAGCGCCATGTTTGGCGAAAAAACAAACAGGGAAAAAAAAAAAAAAAAACGGCATGCCAGCAGAAATGCGGAAACAACTCGTATCCACTGTCAACCACGACAGTAATGGCAGGAGTAATGATTTGGGCTTGTTTTTCTAGCCACAGGACATGGCCACTTTGCGGTCATTGTTGAACAGGACCCTCTGGTCAACGATCTAAAGCACACCTGTAAATCATCATCAGAATGGCTGAAAAACTAAAAGAATCAAGGTACAAACCATTTGATATGCAGGGAGATGCACCTTAAGAGAGCTGTGTATAAGCGAATGCATAAAGCCTCAAAATTCCTCTAAAATGATGTCAGAATTATGGTCATACAGGACACAAAACCTCAAGTTACTGCTGCTGAAGGTGGACCTATTCAAGATCTTGAATCGTGGGGAGTACTTGGTATTACCCATATGATTTGTTTTTTTTCTCCTCTTATTTTTAAATTAATATTGTGGCATTGTGAAAAAGTTGTTTTGTCTGAGGATGTATTTGCCTAAGACTAATACTTGCTACAATCACAAACTTTTACACATAACTGTTACAAATGCCCTTCCTATAATACATGTCTTATAGTGGTCTGCATCATAAGTCTGACCAATAAAACAGTGATGCATTGTGAGAAATAAGAGCAGTATTAGCAATTAGAGCACACTTGTGCTTAAAAGAATAATGTGTGTCCCTCATAATGATACTGTAAGTGAAGAGGAAATGAGGCAAGGTACGTAATTGTCTTTTGAGACTAATGGATGATGCTAGGCCAGGGTGTGAAATCAGTGCTTACTAATGGAGGCTAGTTAGCAGCGAAATAGTGTTCAGTTGTTTAGGGGAAGAAGAACTAGAGTGTGCTGATTGCAGTTGTCTTCACTATCTGGCCTTGTCTCGCCTGTGCAAGTGTCCTTCCTTCAGTCTCACAGACAGTTGGAAATGTTAGCCCGGTTGGAACGAGAGCAGTGGAGCTCTTTTATTAGCCATGCACCATGGTCCCAGGAGCCTCTACTTTCTGCTCTATTTCTGAGAGTCGTGCTGCATGCTGGGAAAGCATGTAAAACTCGCATCGTCCCTCACCTCAGCCTTGATTCACCTCCTTGACACAAGAAGTCAAAAAAATTGTCTTACTGTAAAGTAAAATTTTTCTATCATTTTTTAAAATTGTTTATCATTACAGCTTTTAGCTCATGAAAATTTAAATGCATCACAAAATATTAGAATATTTCCTAAAATCAATCGAAAAAAAAACAATGCAGAAATATTAAACTTCCTAAAAGTATATTTGTTTATGCATTTATCACTCGGGGCTCTTTTAGAATGAATTGCTGCATAAACGCAGCAGGGCATGGAGGCAGCCGGCTCTCTGCTGTGGCGTTATTAAAGACCAGGTTGCTTTGATATCAGCCTTCAGCTCATCTCTACTGTTGGGTCAAGACTTTCAAATTTTCCTCTTGATAGATTTTTTTATGGGGTTGGCAAGTTGGCTGGGCAATCAAGCACAGTAATATCATGGTCAGCAAACCAGCAGATGAAATGGCATCCTAAATCATCATGGCCTAGGGAAAACTTGTACTGAACGTAAGGAACTTGCATTCTGAGACCTTAATTTCTAAACAAAATGCTACATTTACATTCATCTGAAAAGAGGACTCAGGAATGGTCCAGTTTTTTTTTTTTTTTTTTTTTTTGTCCTTTGCTCAGGTAAGAAACTTCTGACTTTCTCTCATTCTGCAATTGCTCGATACTGGGAATGCAACAGGTGTAGCCCATTTCCTGAAGATGTCTGTGCATTAATGGCTCTTGATGCATAGACCCCAGCCTCACTTCAGTCTTTGTGTGAAGCACTACCAAGTCTGCAGCAGCTTTCTACCACACTTTTCCCTTCCAGTCAACTTTCAATGAAGATGCTTTGATACAGCACTCTGTGAACAGCCAGCACTGTCAGTGATGACCATCAGTGGCTTGCCTTCCTTATGAGGGAGGATCTTCTGAACTTTTCCAAGAGATGGACAGTATTTATGCTGTATGAATAGTCATTTACTTTCAATTTAAATTTCTTTTCAAAATATAAACATGAGGTGAGGCTTTTTAATTTTTTAAAATTCTGGACAAAAGAAATTCCACAATGTTCGATTTTATTTCTCTCACATATCGTGTACTGCGGAAAACATTCAACCTAGCTGGTATACAAGCAGTAGTGTAATGTTGTGATAAGTACATTAATGTAGCAGGAGATTATATTGATAGATAAAAGTTGCTTTTACTCTTATAAGCATGTTTTTGCACAAGCAAAAGTGCTGCATTGACTTGAATTTGCATTCACACACAAATTAATATATGTGTGTGTGTATGCATGTATGCATGTATGCATGTATGCATGTATGCATGCATGCATGTATGCATGTATGCATGCATGCATGCATGCATGTATGCGTGTGTGCATGTATGTATGTGTGTGTGCATGTATGTATATGTTGTTATAAAACATAAACCACATGGTTTGTCCCAACACGAACTCCTGCTGAGAACTGGGAACAGTGAGCTATGAACCACTCCTCTTTTTAAAATTAGAGCCTTTCTCCTTTTCATCCTGTAGTGCTTTATTACAAAGATGCCTTTTCTTCATAATTACTGCTATTTACCTTCCTCTTTCTTTCTCTCTCGCTCTCACCCTCATTCTGTCTTTGTCTTTTTGGCTCCAGCTCTTTCGCACTCTCTCTTGTTCTGCCTCTTATAGCTCTAACTTGCTGATCTTTCTCTAACTTTCTTAGAGAATATGTTGACATCACCAGTCTGAACTGTCTCAATACAGATTTTTTCATTTTTTTAAAACCCTAATGCGACACAAATCTGATGCTGTTCAGATCGGGTCTGAGTAACTTTTGTTGGCTGTATATCCGATATACAGCCGTGCGACTTGAATTCAGATGGGTTTCTCTTTTTCCCAACAAGTCATCGCTTCATGTTTGGAGAAAGAAGAATCGCACATACCTACAGAGATGTGTAGAAGTGGGAGCATCATGATGTGGGGATGCTTTACTCCAAGATGTAATTGAGCATTGCATGTTACCGAATGTGAATGTCCTGAGACCCATTAGAGAAGAAATTAATCTAAGACAACTGAATTTCCATGACCTAGCTAATCTACTGGCTCAAATCCTATTGAAAATTTATGGAGGATTTTGAAATTGAGTTCATCAGAGACTAACCTTAGAGAATTGGAGTAATTCACCAAGAACAGTGAATCGCAATGCTGCAAAAAGATGATCATTTGTTGGTGTAAGCATGTTGAAGCTGTAATTGCCAAGAACGGCTTTGTAACAAAGAAGTAATCATTTGAAGTGTCGTAAAACTTTTTTTTTTACTCTAAACACATCCTTGTTTATGAATCTATTTTTTGTTCATATCCATGAATACAAAGTTAAAATGCATTGTGTTTGTAAGGTTGATTAGTTCATTCCTCTCACTTTGTCTCCTGTATGAATAGACATGTTAGTTACTGCTATGTCTCTTATCTTGTGTCTCAAACAAACCAAAACCGAGTTCGTCAAGTTCAAAGTACAGAGTGCTGTATTCAAATATTCAGAGCGCAGGTTCAGCCAGGATACAGCGCCTACTAGGTAGGGTTAAGGGCCTTGCTCAAGGCCTCAACAGAGGCAACTTGGTGGTGCTGGAGTTTTCCGATCAGTAACCCACAGCCTTACCCAATTGAGCTGCCACCAATGTCCTACCCCCTCACCCCCTCATGTTACACACACACACACACACACACACACACACACACACACACACACACACACACACACACACACACACACACACACACACACACACAGGGGATGAACTTGTTCCAGGCATTTCTCTAGAGTCTGCTCTGGTTCTTTCTCATTGGAATTCCATGTTGGTGTAAAACTCTCTTCCTCATTAGAGTCACACTGCTGGCATTTGGCACCTCGCACATCTCTCAGTAGAAGAGTTGTACGCACTCTACTTCTTCCCCCTCTCCTTCCCTCTGTCACGGCGCACAGGCTGTGCTGTGAGGATTCGTCGTTCTCACCTTCACTCCTAAAACCGTTCATGCTGTTTTTTTGTTTGTTTGTTTTTTTTCTCTCTGATCTTAATTGTTACAATCTGAAATAATGTGCCTGAAAGAGACTCTTTGATCCTCTTTTTCTAATCCCTGCTTTAGTTCCATCATTTCATCAGCATTGTGGATCTGTGTGTTTGTTTTTTAATTTTTTTTATCATCTCTCACTTGAGAGTAGGCCCTGGCGTCCGACCTCATCAAATACAGTTTCCTGGGATACATTTAGAGCGTATCTAGAATTTTACGAAGGCCTGAATGATCTTCTCTTAACGAAGTCATCTTACTCGTCGTGCTCTATAGTGTATAACAAGCATCCATTAATTAAGCAATATCACACAAGTGGGAGTGTGGCTGTGATTAATGTAATTGCCTTTATACAACAGTTAATTCCGAATCTCCTCCATCTCCTCTATTGCTACAAAGCTAGCTATCTTCTAACACAAAGCTGTATCACAAATCACTCTCTAACCCCTGATCAAGAGCACTACTTGGTGCTCATCCTAGCACATCAGCTTTTCCAGAAGTTAATGGAGCTGGTATTCTAAAGTGAAATAAGTGGAAAAATAAGGAGGAACTTATGAGATTTACAGGATTGTCCACCACCTCCATAGTTTATTCTCCTCACCTTTTGATTACATGGTACAAGAATTCACAACTACTTTCTCCCCTGTTAATTGCACTAATTATTGGTCACCAGCTACACCAGTCGCAGAAGGATATGTGTTGGCAGAACAAAATAACTAGTTAAATAAACAAACAAATCAAAATCTGTTTGTGCTTCTGTTTCAATAACTGTTTCTGTTTGTGGAACTGTTGAAATAAAGCAATGTCACACTCAAGGTCGTGCTATTGTCGTGAGTATCAGCACAGCTGTGATCCCTTCAGCACATGGGCTGCACCCTCGTGCATATGACCGGATCTAAGCTGTACTGATAACAAGCATAAAGGCATGACCTCGAGTGTGATATTTCTTCATTAAATTGCAATCACTTATAGCCAGTGCTGGGGGACGTTACTTTTTAAAGTAACTAATTATATTAAAAAATTACTGTCTTCAAAAAGAAATCAGTTACATTACTTCGTTACTATCTGATAAAAGTAACTAGTTAGAGTACTTTTCCATTGCAGAAAATGAAAACTTCTTTGTGCCTCCTCATGCATGTTGCTTTAGACAAGACCTTTATAATTATTCTACCATCACCCAGTTTGGCCCATAATCTATTAACTACTAATACTCTTATCTCACCTACGTGGTTTTGCGCGGTGGCCATAAGTACGGTTCATCATGATTCACTGCGAGTTTTGGTGCTGTGATTAGGTTTCCATCTTTCCACGTGTCGGTCCTCGCATAGTCAAACCGCATAGGTGAGATAGGGGTATAACAGCAGGAATAATTCAATTAAATTTCATTTCTATAGCGCTTTTAACAATGGTCATTGTCTCAAAGCAGCTTCACAGAAATTAAAAGAAAATGAAAAGAAGACTTATGGAAATGTATATATGTGTAAGAAAAATGTGTCTAGATAATGAGATTGTCCCTGATGAGCAAGCCAAGGGTGACGGCGACAGTGGCAAGGAAAAACTCCCTGAGATGGCAATAGGAAGAAACCTTGAGAGGAACCAGACTCAACAGGGAACCCATCCTCATCTGGATGATAACAGATAACAGAAATTGTATAACATCATGTGTGTTATGCAGATGAAAGTTCGATATAACAGAAGTTATTTAAATTAACACAAAGTCCAGTTCAGTTCAGGGATGAGTCAGCAGGTGCAGAGCGCAGATGGGGGTCTGGATCACTGGGAGCTCAGGAGCAGCATGTGTAGTTCCAAACCAACATGAAGAGGAATCGAGCTGGAGCAGGTCCTTCTCTGGATGCCTCAGGATCCTCGCAGGGTTGGCCTCTGTCTACTGAAGCTGGCACGATCTCCAGATGCCTCGGGATGGGTGGAAAAATAAAGAGCAGGTGAAAAGAATTAGCGTGGTTGTCATTCAGGATCGATGTACTGGAGTATGAGGTAAAGAAATAATTTATGTGTATGCCAGATTAAAGAGATGCGTCTTGAGTCTACTTTTAAATTGGGAAACTGTGTCTGAGCCCCGAACACTGTCAGGAAGGCTATTCCAAAGCTTTGGAGCTAAATATGAAAATGCCCAACCTCCTTTTGTGGATTTTGATATTTTTGGAACTACCAGTAGTCCGGAGTTTTCTGATCTTAAGGAACGTGGTGGATTGTACCATGTCAGATGACAGGTTAGGTATGTGGGAGCTAAAACGTTTAGAGCCTTGTACGTAAGTAATGCTATTTTGTAATTAATTCTAAACTGAACAGGTAGCCAGTGCAGGGATGATATTTTCTAGATCTAGTGAGAACCCTGGCGGCTGCATTTTGGACTAACTGTAACTTGTTAATTGAGGATGCAGGACAGCCACCCAGTAATGCATTACAGTAGTCCAGTCTGGAGGTCATGAATGCATGAACCAGCTTTTCTGCA
>JAAGKR010000841.1:55301-159351 GCA_011419295.1 Clarias macrocephalus | reverse complement strand
ACACAGAGTTCTAGCAGCAGACACGTCTCTAGAACAACTGTTAAGAGGAGACTGTGTGAATCAGGCCTTCATGGTAGAAGATCTGCTAGGAAACTACTGCTAAGGACAGGCAACAAGCAGAAGAGACGCGTTTGGGCTAAAGAACACAATAAAGAACACAATAAAGAAAACTCTTTGAATGAGAAGGTGTGTCCAAACTTTTGGTCTGTACTGTGTATGTATATATGTATATATATATATATATATGTATATATATATATATATGTATATATATATATATATATATATATATATATATATATGAGAGAGAGAGAGAGAGAGAAATAGGGAGGCTCTATATGATATTATGAGAATAATATGATGATTATTAATATAATATTAATATAATATGCATCATACTGTTTTTCTTTTCTTGAAGTGTGTATACCTTTTTTTTGTCTGACTCTGAATATTAGATGCTGGTCAGATGTGAGGGCTACAACCGCATGTAAATTTCAGACCTGTGGGAAACAGTATTGGTCCACTGATAAACGAATAAAAGCGGGACTTAATAACAACTTAATGAATTTAATAATAAGTACTAGCTAGCTAACATTTGAGACCTAGCTAGCTAAAACATTCAGTGCTAGTTGAAACAGCTAACACATACACATACACATACAGTATATACAGGTGCCTAAATACAAGTTAAAAAACAAAACATAACCAAATTTCTGGCTATCAGTGAGCTGGCCTGTCATTACGAACTTACTGACTGTAGTCAAGGACAACAACTAAGCTGTAGAGTTTTACAACATAGCTGACAAACATATGTTGCTAGCTACCTTTTTGCTTTTTCAAATGTAGGACCTACGTATAAATATTAGAGAAAATAAGACTTCTTTTTTTGCATACAGTAGCTTTCTCTATATCCCCAGCTATTCGTTTCAGCCACTATAGGTTTCTCCTATGTTTGTGTCTTTCTCTGTTGTGATGCTTCCATCTTCTGTGGTTCCACCCACATTCCCATCCACTGTGACCCATCCGCCTCCTGCTCAGGGCAGCTTGCTTCTCTATGGGCACTCTCGCATATGGAGTGTTTAGTCAGTCTGAATCAAATGCTGGTATAGTTACACATTCTGTGTGGTTTGTCAGGAGCAGGTGTGAACTAAAACAACCAGTCTGAGAGAGAATCGAGGTTCTGAATCAGCCCAATTAAAGGAAGTGAGTCAAACAGGCTGTGGGTTGGACGCAGGCATTTTTCCACATGCTGGCTAGACGAATGTGTGACACAGGACATAGATTGAGACTGTTGCATTTTGGATATCTCTGCTATTAAAGTAAATGTAAAAAAAAAATTTAAAAAAAGAATCAACAAAGTAATGGTGTCTATTTTACAGTTTGCATGCATCTTATTTGCAGCACTTTCTATATTTTGTATAGGTCAAGTTTTTTTTTGCTAATGAAAGATTTAGTGATAACAGCACCATGAATGTTAGCAAGCACGATTACAAAAAGAAAAGGGAGCCACTTTCAGTTTCGTTTTTAAAGCAGCCAGTGCCAAGCCAAGAGGAATCATAAATTAAGGTTAAATGAGGTTTAATGTCTATTTGTTTCATATTTAACATGTCTTTTCTAAATGTTCTGATTGTTTTATATGGACAAAAAAATTATTATAGTGTTTAGAATTAATAATATTGGTTATATTTTTGGTGGCGTGAACTGTGAATTATCTGCATTTACATTATTTCCTATGGGGAAAATGCGTTTCGTAATACGATCTTTCGCCTGGAACAGATAAAATTTGTATGCTGCGGTACCACTGTATATATACAGTATTAAATCAATTATGCACATTAAATCTAAATATTGCGATTTTCATTACAGTGCTTTGTAAGCCACAACAAATTTCAACCAAGCTAACCTCTCCACGTCACTATTTGAATAAGAGTACTGTGCAAAAGTATTGAGCCGCCCCTCATTTCTTCACATTAAATGTAATTAAATTTAATTATGTGGATTAATTTAAAGACACGGGTACAGATGTTTTTATTGTGACAAAGATAAAAGGTAAAAATGTTTAGTTGGTTTGTTGTGTAACAACCTCACTTCCCCTCTCGTCTGTTCCAACCATCATTCAGCATCATCAGTATACTAATCATGGGCCTGATCATCTGTCACCGTCTGCACCTGTTTCTCACTGCTTCATGCCTTAAGTTAGATTATTTTGTGTTTGAATGATTCATACGTAGGTCACTGTGTGGCTTAACACACAAAACTCATTCCTCTGAAACTGGTCAGGTCCAGGGACTGGACTTAAAATGAGAACCCCAAAAAGGCCTTCAGGAGTCCTGGAGAACTATTCCTCAAGACTACATTAAAAATACAAAAAAGTCTGACTCTTTGGAAGGAAGAGTTTTGATATAAAGACCACCTTTTAATATCATAGCATCATATAACCCAATCCTACCACAATGTTCTGTGGGAAAGTAGAAGCGCCTGCTCAAACAGAGAGACATCTGTTTGTGCAAATATTCATTAATGACAATTGTACTGAAATCGTAGATCCTAGACTGAAAGGAACACATCAGGAGGCATAACAATAAATGCGACAACTGTGGATATTCCACATTTTTCTGTCTCCCTGATTCTGTGCTTGAGTGCCGAGCTGTTCGGGAGCTGTCCTGTCCGTCTGAATGTGTGAGCTTCGTTCCCATAGCTACAGTCAAGTTCCTCCTTCTGTCTCTTTGGCAACTTTATGTAATGTGTACACACATTTGTGGACATCGCTTTGTGTAACTGTCCAGTCACCATATCTATTGCCATGGCTATCTGCCCATCTGTCTGGTAAACAAATTATGCTTGTTCAGTCTGTCTGTCTCCGGTTTTAGTCCCATTCCTTTCCCTCTAACTAAATCCGCATTTCCACTGGTACCTTTGTGCACGTTCAGTGCAGCTAGTGTGTTCAGATTGCGCAATACATTCATAGTGTGTAGTGCTATATTAGTCATGTGTGGATGGTCTAAATTTATCAAACTGGCCAATACGTTAAGCAAAAACGGCATCAGTGTTGACAAGTTCATGGTTCTCTCACAGACCTGACCTACTTTTGAACTCCATCTCATGCCTTATATATGAAAACGTAATAAAATCTGCTTTCAAGTCATTCATTGCGGTATAAATAGATCCTTTCCCAAACTGACCCCATTATCACAAATACACACTTTCTCTACAAAAAAAACCTCCTAAATTTTTCATCACACACTTAAAATGTCTCTTCTCAGTGCTGCCTTCTTGAGCCCATTCTGTGAATGTTCCTTCCTAAAAGTGTTATGTCAGTGATTTGTTCTATGCAATCTTAGACCTATTATACAAGACGATATAGAAGCTACTATAAATACTGCTTTTAAAATAAGTTTTTTATACTTGCTTCTTTTAAATTAACACAGTATATTTGGTGATGCTTATATATAATTATTTTTTTATTTTATTTTATTTTTTTATTTATTTATTTTTAGGTCTGGTTTTATTGACCACTGGGCCACTTTTATCAAGAGAGCTTCTTATGGAAACTTGATCAACAGCTTCTGACCAATCAGAACAGAGAGTTGCAAGTTTTTTTTTTTTTAGTACACCATAATATGTTTAAAAAGCAAGCAACTCGGGTCTGTATCAATTCTTAATAACTTACTGTTTTATTGTACCTGCCATTCTTCGGGTGTGTGTATAGTACATGTGTCTGTGAATGAATGACCACAGGGCGTTCAGATGTCTTTGTGTCACTGGGCTTTTATTATGTGTAAATATAATGTGTCAGTGAGACCATGTGTTTCATTTATGCTCGAGAGCCACTCTGAGGCCTGACACACTCCTGCCCACCATGTGTCATCCATTGTTTGATGTTTTGAAAGCAGCCATATTTTTGTGATTACCCATGAGAAAGAGAGAAGGAGAGAGAGTCTATCCCAATTTTTGTTATGCTGCATCTTGACCAGTGTTGCGAAACCACGTAGGTGATATAGGGGTATTAGGTATAGTAGATAGCAGATTATGGGACAAACTTCGCTTAGTGATGATGGTAGAATAATTATAAAGGTCTTGACAAAAAACAACATGCATGAGCAAGCACAAAGGCTTCCTCATGCATGCATTTTCTGCAGTGGAAAAGTACTCTAAAAAGTAACACTGATCTTGACTTACAGGGATGATAAATTCTCTTCATAACCCTTTTTATATTTCTCTGGTTTAAAGGGATACTGCTGCATTTTAAGGTCTGTCTTAAATCAAAATTGAGAACCATATGGCTAGTTCCACAGAAAGAAAAGAGTTGAATTTGTACTAAATACTCTAAAATTTGGTGGCACGGTGACTTAGTGATAAGCACTGTCGCCTTGCACCTCCAGGTTCGATTCCCATCTCTGTGCATGGGGTTTATATGTTCTCCCTGTGCTTGTTTGGTTTCCATGCAGATTAGGCTGATTGCCCGGAGTGTGTGAATATGTGTATGTGTACCCTGTCCACATATAAGTCTCCTGGGATAAAACGGTATAGACAATGAGTGAGACGATGACCCTATAACTTTGATACATTCCAAGCTTGGAACCTTCATATGAGTCTCAGCTGAACTTTACAATGCATTTTTGCCTGGAACGAGTTGTACTCGCGTTCCAGATGAGAAACTTCACGGTCGATGTGCAAAGCAGGAAAATTTATAATAGCCAAGACCTGCCGTAATGCACTTATATGCACCTCAATTTAGATTTCAGACAGATACAATCTTTTTAATTGTATGATTTTGTGAATTCAGGCAAATTGAAGACCTATAGCATTATTGGCTTAAATCTACTAAATCTCTGCTTGTAGAGCGTTGTCAGTGATTCATCCAGTCAAGCATCAAGTGCCCCCCTCAACACACACACACACACTCCCACCAGGAAATCACTGCGGTGCCAAACATATTCTAACAGGAAGTTGCTGCCTCACTGAGACCTACTGCAGTTTGATAATAAGGAGAGGAAGACAGGAGGGGGAACGGATGTGACAAGTGAAGAGAAAAGTGCGGGGGACTGAAGAAATATAAAAGATGGACTTGAAGATGGAAGGGTTGGCAAAAATAAGCTCTTGACACTGAAGCTGTCATGCACAAAACCTCTTTATTTATTTATTTAATTTATTTATTAGAGCAATCGTTTCCACAGTTATTTCAAAATCATGAATCCAGCCACCACCATATTTTACCACCATTTTTTCTTTTCTTCCATTTGCCATTCCATTTCTTGCAATTATCCATTGCTGTGTGAAGTCAATACTTTCAGTTTCAGATTTTGTGAAAGCTGCACTTTATAACGGTATACTGGTTTGAGAGGTTTAGATTAAACACTTCGTATTTTTATATAAACCTTATACCAATCCATTGTTGAAACCTCAAATTTGATTGATCAGAATTTGTTTATTTATTTTCTACAACAGCTTGTATGTCTACGTCACTCCTCTATGGAATTTTAATTGAAATTTGTTATTTTTAGCAACAACATTGCTATAAGAGAATATAATATGACGCTTGAAACAGGGTGTTTTAGGAAAATCACACCATTGATCGTTTTTCTGTAACAGCACACTATATATCACTTCTATAACTGTGTTTTATGCCTTATTGCACAACAGTAGTTCCAATTTAGTAATCTGATTGGTTGGATGAGGGCCATTCCACATGTGCTGATAATAGACGGTAACAGCACTGGGACTTTCACTATATGTATCACTCCACATCCCAGGTGGTCTAACAATCATTAAGTACACTTACTGATGATCGCCAGCATGGGTGAAAGCTGCCAAAAGCCACATTCAAACCCAGTCATGAAATCACTTTCAGGAAGAAAACACATCTAGACTCTTTGTCTCATTATTAATTGTTTCTACGTTGTCCTGAATTGCCAGTGTTCTTTTATTTACGGCTACAAGGTTAACTAGAGTCTAACACAAGGCTGAATCACAAATCGTTCTCTAACCCCTGATCAAGGGCACTACTTTGTGTGTGGAACAGGAGATTGTACTCCCTACATTACTGTTACAACAGGATTTTTTATTTTTTATTTTTCTCCCTAATTTAGTCGTGTCCAATTCCTCCCCGTCACTAGGGGGCTCCCACATTAAGGCTAATACTACCACTCAGCCTGGAGGGCGAAGACTATCACGTGTTTCCTCAAAACCTTCCGCGAGCTCACGGACGCCCCTGATTGGCTGTAGAGCCGTGATTAATGTGGGAGCACTAAGTACCTCTCATCCCTCCCCTCTGAGAGAGCTCGGCCAATCAGCTCTCTCTAGACCTCCGGCTGTGAGAGGTTAAAGCATCACCCGGGGATCGAACTCGCAATCTCTGGATGATAGGGCGAGCGCTTTTACCACTGCGCCACTCGGAGGCCTCTTGAGTGGGATTCAACCCTGGAACCCGGACGTTAGTTCATATCCTAAAGCGAACTTAGGACTGTCCACCACCTACATAGTTTATTTTTTGATATTCAGGACCCCCTATACTGTGATATCGCTTAATTAATGTGATTGTGTAACATATTGTTTTACCTTCTATAATTGTTCCCCAGTACCGTATTTTAAAAGCTTAATGCAGGACATGAAACGAGAACAAAGCTCATTTTACACAAGCTGCAACAGAGCCGAACTGCCCTCTCACACCTGTTCATCATTTCTCCTGTTTACACGCCTCAGCCACCTGGGGGAAGAAACCTGACACGATGCCTTTAATATCTCTCTCTCTCTCTCTCTCTCTCTCTCTCTCTCGTACTGTATGTGTGTGTGTGTTGAGTTTGCAGGTTAGCTGTGACACAGTGGGTATCTTGGTAGTTTGTGATACATAACCATGCAAGAGAAGGAGTTTGTTATTTACTGTACAGTATTATACACTTTTGGCATGTTGGTTTTGGAAAATTATCAGCGATCACCCTGACAGCAGACTGATGTGAAGTGAAGTTAAGGTTAAACACTAAAGTTGTTCATTTCCTACATTAGCATGTCCCAAATATTGTACTTCATTAATTCTATCAGTTTATACTGTAGTTATGTTTAATGTTGTGGAACATCTGTGAAAGAAGTTAGTCCATGTCATCACTCATGTTATAGCAGCATCAGCCTCATTTTCTCTCTTTTGAGTGGATTATCCAAAAAAAAAAAAAAAAAAAAGAAAAGAAAAGAAAACATGTTTACAGAACAATCCAAAAAGTGATTAGCTTTCAGGTTTCAGCGTTACCACTGATATAAAGAGCTGGCACTAGAGCTTACAAACAACTAAGATTTTGTAGATGTGAAACAGTTTGCACAAGGTCCTTGTATACTGTATGTTGTTACTATAAAAGCAAAAATGCAGATTATATCACATGCTTTCATAAAATCCTTACAGAAAACAGAGCTTGTGATCCATAGTGAAAGCATTGGTGAGGAGAAACCAGCCACAGTGCCAGAGGGTAAATTTAGCTCCTATTCCCACATTAACTGCCAGACTTCACACGTGCGCGCACACACACACACACACACACACACACACACACACACACACACACACACACACGTTCCCATTTTGTCTTTTGACAGGAAGCTCTCCCTGGGAGTGAACACATCCGCCCTCTCCACCCCTGTCGAACAACTAAGAATACCACCTAGGAAACTAAACACACATTTCTTGTGCTGATGTTGTGTTCAGGAATCACCTTTGTTTCATGATATGAACAGTTTGCTCCATGTGCTCCTTTTGAGATAACATTGATGCCACCCTGAATTCAGTCCTTCTGATATTTCTGCTCAATAGCTTCGGATGTTATTTTCTATCCATTTAATTCCAAATTGACTGTCGGGTCCAGCTCAGAGAGCGAAATGCACTAACTGAAAATGAAAAATCCCCTAAGAGGTTTGCTTTGAATGGCTGACTTCCTGAACGATTACATTTAAAGTGCTTTTTTTTATTATTTCTTGCTAACATTTTTCGAGATTTCTCATATATAGTGTGCACCTAGTGCTTAATGTGGGAAACAAAACATCTACAGCATTCTTCCTGTAAACGAAGACACTTTTAACCTTAGTCCGCGATAGAGCGGTTAGGACTTAAATGCAATGTAAATTATGTCGTTATTGATGTTTTCTCAGTGTGTCTCTTAGTGTCAAAAGGTAATTTAAGGGACTCACTGAATATATTAGTCAATAATCTGCTTCATATTCCTTGCACAAGTTGTGTAAGGTAAAACGTAAGTCAGCAAAAAAATTTTCATTTAAAAAAAGTAGTTTGTGTCTGGGTATCTGAAATAAGTTTTGTTCATTTTGTTAAAATTTTGAAGCACTTGTAGCATGAAAGAATATTTAATAATGTATTGTAACAGGTTCAATCTTTTTGCACGGGTGGCACCGCAGACACATGGACACGAGGTGAGGTCTTTTTATTTTATTTAGGGAAAAATTGGGAAGGAATAGGGTTTAAGGAGGGAGAACGGAAAAGAAAGAGTGGGAAAGGTGAAGATGTGCTCATGCAGGTCTATTGGCAGTGCCCAGTTGGTCTGCACACCGCTGGCAAACGGTGGCTGGGCGCAGCTTTTCGCCAGCCATGTGCCCGCATGCCAACTGGGCACTACCACCAGACCTGCATGAGCACATCTTCATTCCTTTAGTCCACTTTCTTTCCATCCTCCCTTTTTAAAACCTTTTTCCTTCCCCATTTTCTCCCCTAATACGTGTCCGTGTGTCTTTGGTTCCACCCGTGCAAAAAGATTGAACAATACATTATTAAATATACTTTCATGCGATTCTGAATAACTACAAGTGCTTCAGAATTTAACCAAAATGTGCAAAACTTATTTCAGATATCCTGATACAAACTACTCTTTAAAATGACACCAGTTTTAGAAGTCATGCTAACAGGGTAGCAAATCGCTTGAAAAGCCCACTTCAGTAAAATTTGTTTTTAAAAAACAAATGGTTTTGCTCTAAAATCATATGGGGGCATTCCAGTCAAACCAGGATTTGTGATGAAATTTCTCATGAATGATGGAGAAATGGTAAAACCAATTTGACATTTACAGAAGACTTTGAGCACAGTAAGCTGATGAGACTTTAAGGCGCAGTAAACCATTTGAATGGTGCAAACGTTTTAAAGAATGCTGTACTGTACGTCTGTGAATGACGATCCTGGCTTAGGTGACGCAAAGCCCCGGCCAGCGAGTGAAGCGCACTCAGGAAAAAATGGTCGTTCTGCACAACCTCATATGGCTAACCGCAAATTATAGGAACATGGCTGAGAGTTATTGCCACATTCCCTGTACATTCCTGACCTCATTCCAAGTTATTTCTACATGATTGGACCATTAAAGGAGTTCCTGGGAGGCTAGCGTTTCAGATGTAAAGCAGGCACTCAGATCATGGCTCTGGTCTACTGAGAAAACTTTCTACCTTAAGTACCTTTAAGCACTAGTGAAACACTGGGGTAAGTGAATTAGTGTAGCAGGGGATTATGTAAAGAAATACAGTTACTTGTTACTCTTATAACTGTGTTCTGTCATTACACACAATAAAAAGTCCTGATTTGACTCGAACACCCTTGTATGTTCTATTTTTCCACATTACGACAATAGGCTTCACAAGCCAGCCTCCTCCCATTGTCAAAGCCTAAACTACTAAAGAAAAAGCCAGAAATGATTGACATACTACTATTAAGCAATTCAAAGCGATGACATGTCCTGTGAAAGCATGCTGCTTTTGTTTGCACCATGGACAAATTGTTGCTTGAGCTCTTATTGTGAAATTGTGAATACGTTCTTCTTTGCATTTGGTAATACCCAAAAAAAACTCTTGCACTCAGTCTTATTGTGGCCTCTGTTGTGTAGTTTTATGTAAAAACACAATTTATATATGTGGGGAGCCTGGAGCCTATTCTAGGAATATAAGGGCACAAGGCAGGGCACAAGGCAGGGGATAAGGCAGGGTATGGGGCTCCAACCCATTGCACAGCACAAGCACACAATCACTCATACACCAGATCATATACTACAGGCAATTTGGCAACACCAGTCAATCTAATCAGAGCTAATTAGCTTTGAATCCACTTATAGTTTCTGGAGAACACTATTGCTACTATTGCAGACGGAAAAAACTACATCTTAGAGTAGTGATATCCAGGCTATTTACTCCATTATTGTTCTTTTATAATATTGAATCTATGAAGTACAAAGATAAAAAGAATTATCCATTTTTTGCATCAATTTGGATTAATTCATGTTGTTTCCTGTACTTACTCATTTTTTTTCCTTCATTGGTGATTATATACTGGTTTCTGCAAGTAGCCCTGCTGTGACACAAGAATCCCAGGCCTCCTCGATCTAGATTTAGCCCTACAGCTAAAACCAGTGGAGAATAACAGGGATGCTGAGCATAGCACAGCTCATCTTTTCAGCAATCAAATGTGAGAGAGTAAACTCTCAGGATTTACGTAAGCCACTGGAGTGAGGTGCTTCGTGGCAGAATGGTTCTGTATGGACTCCGAATATAATATTTTTTGTTGCTGTTTCTAGCAGTCACAGGCAGGGTGACTTGCATGTCATGAAAATATTCATGAAATGTCAAGGGTGTCGTGAGAAGTAAATTGTTATTATGAAATGGTCTTTTGTTACAGGTTTGTGTTAATTATGCAACGCTGAAATACATTGTTCCAATGTGAAATAAAGATTCAGGCAAGCTGAAAACATCCTGTATTGTATAGACAAGCAGCTCTTTCATTGAGTCTGCAGTCTGTTTGCTGACAGGATTAATCGTCTCTAAATACAGGCATTAAGTCATTATGCTGTAAGACCTCCCCAGAACAATCAGCTGTCCGCTGTGGTAGTTTACAAGTGCAATATGTGGTAGATGTCATGGCAGAAGGGAGAAAGTCACCGGTACAGAATCACAAAGCACAGTTGTGAGAGCTAAAACTATCTACATTTCTCTAGATAATCCCCTGCTACACTAATGCACTTTATCCCAGCATTTTACTAGTGCTTGGATAACATCAAGGTAAAAAGTTTTCTCAGTACACCGGATCCATGATCGGTCTGCCTGCTTGAAAAGCTGGATTCCGAGGAACTCCTTTAATGGCCCAAACATGTGGAAATGGCTTGGAGAGAGGTCAGGACTGTACGGGGGATGTGGCAATAACTCGCAGCCGAGTTCTTATAACGTGCAAGTGGTGTGTGAGTGATTGTGTGTACTGTTCCCACAGACAGATTCCGGGATTGTCATCTCGAGACGTAGGGCCTTCTTTTAAACGTTTGCACCATTCAAATGTTCTATTGCAGCTACAGTAAGATTCTCATCACCGTACTGTGCTTGAAGTCTTCTGTAAATGTCAATTCTTCATTCATGAGAAATTCCCAGTTTGCAATGAACATCTCTTATAATACTGCTATCACGATAATTATGCCATGACTATGTTTTTTTATTTTTTATTTTGCAATATATTATAGATATTATCATTCTAAAATATGAGATAAAATTCTGATTGGAAGAAGTTTTAATGAATTTGTAGAGTGTAACCTGTTAAAATGTTGTCTATTCTTTCATTTGTCTTAAATTTTACAAAGACATAAAATACAATAACATACTAAAAAGCATTTTCAAATGCGTAATTTCAAATTCCCAAGCATTTTGGTAGCAAACCTCGACGATCAGGAATTCCATAATGATTGTAATGTGATCTTTTTTTTATATTATTTAATCAGAAGACTGTCTTAAGATGTAAAAAACATTGTAAAAAGCTTTTAAAGTATGAAAAGGACTTCATTTAATGTCTTGGCTTTAACACAATTGTTTGCCTGATAATCCATTGTTTATTTACTGCTTCATGCTAATCTCATCAGCCATGATACTCATATTTGGTCATTTGTTTATTGTCTTACAGAAAGAGTGGCTATGCCTGAACTGCCAGACCCAGAGGGCTCTCTCTGGTCAACTTGGGGATATGCCACCTCCACCTTCTCCGTCAAAGATGCCAGCTAAATCCCAACCTACCCCTCCTTCTTCCCCAGCCAGAGTTGTCTCCACCACCTCTTCACCCCCTGCTTCTGTCGTCACTGCTTCCCCAACCAAAGTTCTCACTCGGACCCCTAGTGTAACTCAGGCTCCAGTTGACAAGTCTGAGCATGACTCAGTCACAGCTGATGCTAAGCGTGTAGTAGATTCAGCTGCGGTGAAACAAGACAAGGAATTGGCAGAAGTAGAGAGCACACAGGTAGTACCGGAGCCAAACAAAAAGCAAACACTTGACACTGCATTTGAAAACACAACAGTGAAATCCACTCCACCTGAGCAAAGCATCAGTGCTCCTGACATTATCCTAAGGGATATAGCAGATGCTAAGGAGACAGATGCCAGGCAGTGTGGGATAGTAGAGCAAACTGAGCCTAAAGCTCAGAACAAAAATGGAGGGGGTAGTGCGCCTGAGCAGCATGAACCAATAGAGAGCGATTCAACTTCGAATAATGCTAATATTGCAAAAAAACATGACAGTACTTATAAAATCTCCAGCAAGGCCACGGTAGTTGATAACAAAGCAGAGATCAGACAACTGGAGAGATTACAAATAACCATTAAAGAAGCCAAGGATGATCAGGCATGTGATCATGGTGCTAAGGTGGTTTTGCCAGCCAACATGCAGACAAGTTTAGAAAGCATGCAGGATAATAACAGTCATGCAAATGTAGATTTATTACCCAGTCCGATTATGATAACAGAAAAGGAAATTGTTATTAATATAGGTCATCTTTCACCCAAAACTCTGGAAGGGTCTTTCACTCCCGAAACACATCACATAGTTTGGGGCAAAAATGGAGTTAAAAATGAAATGATATCTAACATTGATTCAGACATGAAAACACAATATCACACCAGCTCATATCACACGTCGGCACACCCAGACATAACAAAAGAAGAATTTGTTGAGACTGGAAATGAGGTAGAAATAAAAACAAGGATTATGTCTCCCTGTGAAACTTCATGTGTATATTCAGTTAGGGATGAAGTTGTTATTAATAAAGTCGAAGAAATATATTTGGAACAGACAGAAGAGAAACAGTCAGGAAGAAAATCCAAAGTTGAGCAAGAGTCAAAAGCAGAAGGAGTCGCACAGAAGAGCACACAAGAGGCTCAAGCTCCTTCTGCTGAAACACCAGAATGTGCCAGCCCTGCTTTCCCAACCTCGAATGAACCGACAAAATCTGAACTAACAACAAAACATGACATTTTAGATGAAATATCACATCGTAATACATGTCTAAACTCAGCAACCAGCACATTCTGCACGTTCTCTGATAAGAATACTTACGAAACATCAGTGGGTGCTGATATAGGTGCTAATGAAACTGAGGCCAAAGAAGCTGACCAAACTCAAGCAAGTGAATGCCTTATACCCAAAGGAGCTTTTGAATTTTTTGCTAAAGAAAATAAAGAGACGATAGAAAAGGAACTAGAAAATATAAGAAGAGGAAAAACAACGAATCAAAATCAGACTAGCCCTAGTACAGGCGATGAGCTTGGAAAGTTCTCAGCAGGAAATAAGATAAGTGTAATTGACAATACTAAAAAGGAAAACGTATCACAAAATGTGGAAGTAGAAGACACAATCGAACTACAGTCATCCAAAAACAATTATGATCATACATCAAAACACACAGTTTTTAAACTAGAAAAGCGTGCATTTGATAAGCATACAAACGAGAAAATAATATCCAGAAGAGATGAGGTTTCTCTACTCTCTAAGATGTCCAATGAGGATATGTTTTTAGGGAATTTACATCAGGTGGTAGAGTCCTCAAAAGAAACTGCCCCAAGAATTGAAAATGTAGATGACAAGCAGCACTCTGAGAAAGTAGAGAAATCTGATAAGCTGGAGCACAATGACATGAGACCAGAGACGTCATCTTCTTCTCTTACTGAATCTGAGGAAGTGCAAAATGTTTTGAATGAAAGAACAGTGAAATCCAACACTGATAGTGTGAAGGCCGAAAATGAGTGTGCAGTAAAAATGGATGATTCACTGTATGCAGTAGAAGATCATGAGTTACCTGAGAGTAGAGAAAATTCAGTGGCCGATGACAGTAAAATGAAACAATCCTTAGATACAGTCTTAAGAAATATTCATGAACATTCCACTATGCAGGTTGTTTTGTCAGACCAGAGGACACCCGAGCCTCCATCCCCTGCAGTTAATGTACAGGATGATATGCAATTAAAAATCCAAATCAAGTCAAATGAGCAGTCTCTACCGTTAGCACAAAAGGTAGATTTTTTCCCCCTAGTGCCTGATAAAGAAAAAGAAATTGTTAGTGGTAAACAGAAATTACAGCCTGGCTCACAACCTAATAAAGAAAACCCAAACACTCAATCGAATAGTTACAGTGTGTTCTGTGCCTTAGATCCTGTAGTAAAACCCAGCCTTCCGTATCCTGTAGTTAGTAAACAAGACAAAGACAAATCACCTGGAGAAGTACAATCTCTAGGCACTCAAGAGAAAAATCAAGATGGAACAAAGCCATTGATAAAATCTAACGATATTGAAAAGTTGGGACAGGTAACCCTATAGGGAGCAAATATTGGTAGAGATAAAATGTTAGAGAAACACAAGTTAGATTTCCTGTAGACGTACTCTATCATCATTCTGTATTCTGATTTCCAGTGTAATTTGTACATTTCCTTTCTCTTGCAGAAGAAAGAAGATGCTAGGGTTGTGGAAGAACACGAGCTTTTAAAGGAACCTACTAACAAAAACAAAGTCTGTCAAGAAAACAGTGCTCCAAGTCTTTCAGATTTGGCCAAGTTAGAGAGTACTGTTCTTCCAATGCTTGAATCTCAGACAGCACCCTCTAAAGATCAATCACAAAGTGAGTCAGTCAGGACCAGGTGCCAATTGGAGGTGTCGCCAGAGGAGTCTCCAGAACTCACTTCAGAAGAAGACTGGCAAGCAAATGCCCAAGAAGAAAAGACTGATGCTGGCCCTAAAAAAGAGAAGAAAAAGCTGCTTGTCCCAACAGAGCTTAAACAAGATTTTCTGGAGGACAGCAGTGAGGGAGAGCCTTCACCTCTCATTGAGAGAGAAAATAAAGTAGATGAAATAAATTATGTAGGAAGTTACAGTGCAGGGTCAGCAGAGAAAGAAAGTTTGGCAATAAGTGGTCATGAGAATGTGTCATCATCTGTTGAGGGAAACCTTAGTAAAGGAAAAATAAGTTATGAGGAAAATAAACTACCAGAAGAAGATGTAAAGAAGGACATTAAGAAGAATGAGTCAAGCAAGGGAAGGAGTCTTGTTATTATTAAAAACAGTAGTATTAATAATGAGGATGAGCTAGATCGCAAAAGTATCATTTCTGTGGCTAAAATTGAGGAACTTAGTAAAAGGGAGCAGCCCTCTGAAGACAATGGAGCTGGTATTCGCCATTTCAAAACAATCGAACTCAACACTGTGGCCACTGTTCGTCAGGCTTCAGATGATGGTGAACCTGAGAGCCTTACAGATTCCCCTGATGACAGGTCTCGGGGGGAAGGCTCCTCAAGCTTACATGCATCTAGTTTTACTCCAGGCACATCTCCAACCTCACTATCTTCTCTTGATGAAGACAGTGACAGCAGCAGCTCAAGCCATATTAAGAGCAGTGGTGAGGGCAAACAGCACAGAAAAGCCAAGCACCGGCAGCCTGGCCAAATGCTACCCACAATTGAAGATTCTTCTGAAGAAGAAGAGCTACGTGAGGAAGAAGAGCTCCTAAAAGAACAAGAGAAGCAAAAGAATTCTAGTAAGAAATCAAAGAAAGACAAAGAGGAAATACGAGCACAAAGAAGGCGAGAACGTCCAAAGACTCCACCGAGCAACCTTTCTCCAATCGAGGATGCATCTCCAACAGAGGAGCAGCGGCAGGAAGCAGAGATGGAGGAATTCCGTAGATCTTCCTGTTCAGATTTCTCTCCAAGCATGGAATCTGAGCCAGAAGGTTTTGAGATTCTTCCAGAGAAGATTGCTGCTGTTCAAAAAGTATATCATCTGCCAACATCTGTCTCTTTGTATTCTCCAACAGATGAACAATATACAACTAAGCAATCCAGGGAAACCACAGAAAAACAAGCTTCACATCCTTCATATGATGCTTATGAGGAGATAATGCTCAAAACAAAATCTCCAACAATAGAGGATATTCCACCCGGAAAAGAGTCCCTTTATGGCGGCATGCTAATTGAAGATTATGCCTATGAGTCACTGGTTGAAGATACGCATGTAGAGAAAGATACCATTTCTGTACCAGAAAAGGCAAGAAAACTTAGATCACCCGATGAAGTCTATGAGGACATGATGCAGATAAAGAAAGATATGTTGCTTAAAGAGCAACACATGAAAAAAGATAACACAATGAAAGAAATTCACACAACAGATATAGCTGAAGATGGTGTCTTTTCATGCTCCAGAGACACATCTGGCACAAGACAAGACACTATCTGTAAAACCATTTCTGGCCAGTTTGGTAAGGATGGAAAACCACTGTTAAATGCAGAGGAAGCCTATGAGGAACTTATGAAAAAGCAGAGAGGTGTCCTGACTCCAGGCATCAGCCCAACACAAACAATTCCTGAATTATCAGACAGAACAAAGGAGATGGAGGTTACTACTTCTGAAAAAACAGAGACTTTTATTCAAAGAAGAATTCTCCCTATACCAGATCTGACAGTCACTCAGTGTTCCTCAGGTGAAGAGGAATCTGGTGAAGAGAGCACTGTAGATCAAAATCATGATGATGAAACAGTTCCAGATTTTACACCATCTTCTACACATGCTGCAGTGACTGAGCCAACATCATTTGCTGTCAAGTTATCTCAGGAAAGAACAATTGATCCTTCAGGTTCCATGCCAGCTTCAGAGCATGTTATGGAATCAATTTCATCAAGGGCAGACTCAATATCACAGCCAGTCCCATCACAGGCAGCCATGGCTGAAACAACAGACCAGTCTGGTGTTGTTGATTTGTCAAAGCCTTCAGCATTGAGTCACGTTGATGGATTACCTACTCAGATTTCTAGTGTAGTTTCTAGACCTTCTGTCCCAGTTACAGCACCTTTACCCACTGTACCACAATATACTCCAACAGTACCTACTGTAATATCAACTGCCCCACCTGTCCCTCCCAAGCCAGCTGTTCTACGTAGAGGTGCATCTCAGGAAAAAAATGACATTCCTGCTCCTCCTCCCTTACCACCACCCACTCTACCTAAGCCTGCTATTTATCCTAAAAAGATTCCACCTCAGGTTCCCCAAAGGACAGCTACAGCTGGTTTGCCAACTACAGGTCCAAATGCTCAGATGAGACAACCCATGGGACCAGGTTACAAGCCACATGTTCCTCCTCCTGTCCCTCCAAAGCCATCCACAATCCCTGCAGGACTGACATTCAGCCACAGACCAGGAGAGCCAGTCAAGCCACCCATAGCTCCAAAACCTATGTCAAGTGCCCAACCACTTTCTTCTATTTATTCTCCAATAAGACCAATCATTCTCCCAACAAGCACTGAAGATGGGGTGTTGAACCTGAGTCCTGCATCTGATATTAAAACAGGGCCTACATCACCAATTAAAACCCCTACATCTCCTAGGTTTGGGAAGTCCTTATACGATACTTATGTTGTTATCACTCTGCCTTCCCAGCCTGGTTCACCCATAGAAGGTGTGACAACCCAAGTCCAAACAAGTTCAGATCCCTCAACACCTAGCAAACAGTCTTATGTACATTTTGATTTTCAGTCACAACCACAAATACAACTGCCACCACAGCCACAAACAGCTAGGGTGCCATTAGCTTTCACCAAAATAACACAATCCATAGAAAGGGAAGAGATATGTGAAAATGAAAAGGTTATTTTAAGCATGAATCATGTAATTGAGGCTGTTTCAGCTTCACAGCCCTCAGTAGTAATTCCAAATGATGTCCATGTAGTAACTACTGAAGTCCAAAGAACATCAGTGTCTGTTGTGCATGGAAAAACACCTCCTTCAACTCCAAGAGCCACTGAGATACCAGATTTAAAATCCCAACCAGTAGCTGTACAGAATGGGCATGCTTATCATTCTGGAGTAATTGTTGACCTGCGTGCTCCAAAAGCAGATGCAGAGATATGTATGAAAGGTATAGATCTGTCTTCACCAGAGTCACAACGGCAGTCCTTCCTGGTTGATAGTCGGCAACAAACTGCAGTCCAGTCATCTGTAATGAATTTGAGCACCGATACTTCATCAGTGTCTGTTGTAACAGACAGCATGACAATCATCACTTGTACAGCTACTATAGCATATCCCAACAATAATCTCCCTCAGACCACTTCAATGCCTCTACAACTAACAACAGCTAGATCCTTTGAACCAGTTTCCCAAATTATTTATCGTCCTGTTGATTCTCAGCCAGAAAAACCAATCAATCTCTCCAAAACGTTAGGCAAATCGCATTCTGTTCCAGTTACAACATCTCCTACACTTGGTGTTAGTACAAGTATTCCACCTCACTTGGAAACTTGTGTATCTGGTGCAGTTGACCTCACAACTGTTAAGCCAGTACAGACTATGGTGTCCGTAGATGGGTCCTCTTCAGAGGTGGTTACAACAGTGATTACAGAGGATGATGGCAAGCCAGTAGACCTAACAGCAGGAAGACGGGCAGTGTGTTGTGATGTAGTATACAAGCTTCCATTTGCTGGTAGTTGTGCCACTCAGCAACCTTCAGCTCCATTGCCAGAGGATCGTTTTGGCTACAGAGATGACCACTACCAGTATGATCGCTCTCCCTATGGCATGAGAGGTCTTGGTGGAATAAAGCCCTCCATGTCTGACACAAATTTGGCAGAAGCTGGCCTCTTCTTGTACAAGAGTAAGAATAGGTATGACTACAACGGGGAAGTGGAGGGTGCTGTAGATCTTACATCAGGAAAAATGTCTATAGCAGGTCAGTGCGATCTTGCAGATCTTTCTCAGAGATGCCATTTTGAGTTACCTTTACTCATTCCCATCTGAGACTCTTTTCCTGCATTTTAGATCGTTCTCCATTTTATTTTTTTATTTGTTGGAATTTGCATGCTTGTATTTTCATTTTTATTTTGAGGTGTGTATCTCTGCATGCCACACTATATGATTTGCATTTTCTTAAATCTTTCAAAACACCTTCTGCATGTTAAATAATTTGGGCATGGCTTGGCTTACTGTCTTTACGAAAACTTGGTGTAAACATAAGCTAAGCTCATATACAATATGAATTTTTAACAGGTGAAGCTGTGGACTACTCAAGCAAAGCTTCTGGGGCATTTACTGGAGTTACAGTCCCACAGTACTCACAAGCCAGAATAACAGCTGCTATTGGAACTCACTTTGGAAGTTCTAGTGTTCTAAGGTCCTCAAATGGAGTGGTGTACTCATCTGTAGCAGCACCAGTTCCTTCTACATATGCCATAACTACCCAACCTGGATCTATTTTCAGTACAACATACAACTCCCTGTCGGGCATGCATACTAGTGACACAATGCCATCATTATCAAATCTGCAAAATCAACCCCTTCCTAGATCGCACAGTTTCCTTTCCACTGTTGCTGTGACTACAGCAGAGGAGCAGGATGACATGCCTTTGAACCTGGAAATCAGTGTTTCTAAGGATATTTTCTCCAATGATCGAACAGAGATAGCACCAACAGTAACCACAGCAGCATCACTGGACTACACCGATGCCTCACTTGAGGCAATTGCAGCATCACTAGAAGCTCTCTCCTCACCCATGATTCCAGGTGATGAAAAGTATCAGATGGAACGGGAGCTTCTTGAGCTAGAAAAGATAAAACAGCAACGCCTTGCTGAGGAACTAGAATGGGAGAGGCAAGAGATTCAGCGCTTTCGTGAGCAGGAGCAACTTCTGGTTCAGAAAGAACTAGAGGAGCTCCAGGTCATGAAGCAGCAGATCCTGTGTCAACAAGAGGAAGAGAGGCAAGCTCACCTCATGATGCAAAAAGAGACATATGCTCAGCAACAGGAGCAGTTGGAACAGATTCAGAGACTCCAAGAGCAGCTGAGACAGCAACTAGAGGAGCAAAAGTACAGACAAATGTATCCAGGTGAAATCCAAGAGCAGACTCTTGGTCATATTGTGGGGACAGACAAAAAGATGGACAGTGGTTGTCAGACTGATGAAGAAGATGACACTGAGAAGGTCTACTCTGCAGGAAGGAAAAAGAAGAATGCCAAGAAAAGTGTAGATAGTTGTGTACAAACAGATGATGAAGACCAGGATGAGTGGGAAGTCCCCAGTCGTGGCAGACGTAGCAAGCCACGAGGTAGTAAATACAGTACAGGTGACAACTCTGGTGTTTCTGTGCAGGCACTTACAGAAATTTCTGTGCAAACAGATTCCACTGGGACGCTTAGAGGACATACTGTACAGACCGACACCAGAGTTGATTTTCCTAATTCTGATAGAACAACATCTCCTAAGAGACGCCCTACCCCTTTAGAAATAACCCAGTCACCACATCTCAAAACAGATGCGTCCAGTCTGCAGGTTTCTCCTGTTCCTCCCAAATCCCCCAAAGTCCTTTATTCACCAATATCTCCCTGTATGTCCCCTAGTAAATCACTAGAATTTGTTTCCTATGAAAAATCTAGCGGTGATACCAGCCCACAGAAAATATGTTCTTCAGATCCGTCCAAAGTGGTTCCTGGTAGTCCAAGAGCAAAAGTCATGCAGCGGTCACTGTCTGACCCAAAACCTATGAGCCCTACTTCAGAAGAGCGAGCAGCTAACTTCCAATTTTCTGAGGGTTACTCTGTAAGTACACTTTCATACATGTGGCATATATGAAGTTTGTCCTTCAAATCAAAATAAATTGAATTAAAAAATTATCTATTTTCATAGCATGGTTTCTATTACTAATCATGCTAATCTTACAGTACAGAACACACACGTTTATCAGTTATTATATTAGTTATTGGTGGTGCTGTCGATTTAATTTTTAATTCATCAATTCATTTTTAAATTATAATAGCCAATATAAAACTTTACATTTGTCAAATTTGCCTCTTGAAACAACAAGACTTCTCTTTTTGTTAGCTTGCTCCTTTCCTGTTTCAGCCAAACAATAGCTGTCTAGAGTACATATAGATTTCAGAAGCATTTTATTATGGTATCATAGCTTGGTACTAAACTGTAAGTAATGTTTAATGTAAATTTAAATAGAACACTTTATCAAACAGAAATAAGAATATATTTGCATCAATTTATCTGTATCAATTTATCTGTATCTTATTCTGTTCGAGATTAATTTAGTCGTCTTTTGTACAGGCATTGAAAAATTTTGCATTTTACTGATCAACACTGAAAATATTTATCTTTTTTTTTAATGAGTATAAATCATATTGCTTAATTTTTTTGCTCATAATATGAAGAAAATAACATTGTTACATATATTATGTAACAATATTATATATATTTATATATATATACACACACACACACACACACACACACACACAGTCTTATGCAAAAGTTTAGGCACGTCTTTTCAATGAAAAAAATCACCAAAATCTGTTATTTATCAAAGGGTGTCTAAACTTTTGCATAAGACTGTGTGTGTGTGTGTGTGTGTGTGTGTGTGTGTGTGTGTGTGTGTGTGTGTGTGTGTGTGTATATATATATATATATATATATATATATATATATATATGTAATACAATATATGTAATACAATTTGTATTCTAATTCCCTTTGGCAGGGTAAAGGATCTCCAAGTAGCACTCCCACTGGCACACAAAAAAAAGTGAAGCGAACCCTTCCTAACCCACCTTCTGAAGAGGAGGCCACCAATGCTGGTCAACCGGCATACAGCACTGCCTCTGCCCGTCGCCGCCTTTGTCGAAGCTCCAACATGGCAAGGGCAAAAATCTTGCAGGATATTGACCGTGAACTGGATTTGGTAGAACGGGAATCCTCTAAACTTCGTAAGAAACAGGCTGAATTGGATGAGGAAGAGAAAGAGATTGATGCTAAATTGCGCTATCTGGAGATGGGCATCAATAGAAGGAAAGATGCTTTGCTTAAGGAAAGGGAGAAGAGGGAAAGGGCTTACTTGCAAAGTGTTGCAGAAGATCGTGACTACATGTCTGACAGTGAAGTGAGCAATATCCGTGAAACAAGAAGAAGTGATGATATAGAGGAAGTAAGTGGACTTGGACTCGAAAGACCTCACACTGCTCCGCAATCAGAACTAGATGACTTTGTTCCCCCACAGACTAAATATGAGTATGGCAAGTACTCCCAATATCATTACCCACAATATCAGCAGTCCCTGTACCAGACACAACAGCCCTACCAGTCCCAAAGCATCTACTCTTCTGTGCCCTCTCTCACCGCTTCACAGCAGCAGAGCTACCATCAGATGCTGCTACTACAGCAAAAAGCAAGACAACAAGCTGCACTTCTGTCTGAACTAGATGCCACTAAAGTGTCCACCAATTATGAAAATTCATCTTACCTGGGAGGGAAGTATGGCAATCATCTTGATCTGCATGGCCTGGAAGACCGTGGGGGCAGCATGGCAGAAAGTCCTATGTCAAATGTCTCTGCAGATTCTTTCTATGCTGACTTGGATCACCAAACACCAAGAAGTTATCTGCTCCTAGAAGATGCAACAGAACTTACCAAGAGCACACCTGGTCTTTCATCCACCAGTTATGGAATTGCTGAGAGGGAATTGGCAAAAGCAGAACGCCTACTAAGACGCACAGCAGCAGATGTTGGCACTGATTACCTTGGCAGCTCCTCCAGACTTCATACCTATGGAAAGAGTCAAGACGATGAAGACCCAATGGAAGAACCATATGAGTTGAAACTTCTAAAGCAGCAACTGAAGCAGGAGTTTAGAAGAAGCACAGGAGGGACTGAGAGCTTAGAACAGTTGGCTGGCCTCTCACATCACTATACTTCTAGCTCAGGTGTAACTAGTGGAGGCTATAGGGCTTTCCCTAAGACAGAGAAGTATAGCATAAGTAGATTAACCTTGGAGAAGCAGGCAGCCAAACAGCTTCCAACATCTATGCTTTACCAGAAACACAAAAGTATGAGCAACATTGGAAAATATGCCATCCAGGACAGTAGAGGTTTAGACGCAGATTATAGCAGCTACTTGGGATCTAGTGGTGCCTCACCAAGATCAAGCAGATTATTACAGGATGAGATTACGTTCGGGCTTCGTAAGAACATTGCAGAACAGCAGAAGTACCTAGGCTCAACTCTAGGGGTCAATTTGGCTGGTTCACTTAACTTAGCCCAGAGTCTCAACTTGAGTTCTGGGGTGAGATCAACGCTAGGGGAGGACTCTTCTTATCCAAGCGGGAGCCGCTCTCGGCCTTCCTCAAGGCCTACTTCTATGTATGGCCTTGATCTTTCTATCAAAAGGGACATCTCTAGTTCCTCCTTGAGGCTCAAATCAGAGGGTGACGCTTCCTCAGAGACTTCTGCCTATCAGGCGCCATCAGGTAGGACAAAGCCTACCAGCTTGCCTATTGGTCAGGGTGGGCGTGGGCGAATTCCAATCGTGGCACAAAACTCTGAGGAAGAGAGCCCACTGAGTCCGGTGGGTCAGCCGATGGGTATGGCACGGGCATCTGCAGGTCCGCTCCCGCCTATATCCGCCGACTCCCGTGACCAGTTTGGGTCATGTCTCTCTCTTCAGGATCCTCAGCAGCAGCACCTCAGGGAGGACCCTACCAGAGGACGCAGCTATATGCTCATAGATGACCTTCAGGGCACAATGTCTGATAGCGAAGGTAATTTTTATCTCCTTCTGCTAGGATACCAGATCCTTCCCGTTTGCTTCAATTTAATGTGGCTGTCATCTTGTCTTTCTTTTCATGAATATTATTTAAGTATCTATATAAAAGAACTTTCATTAATCAGTTGAGTGTGTTGCAATAATAATATAGAATTGTCAGGAGACTTGCTGTTTTTGTCCATTTATTATTTTTGTCTGGTTGTATACACATTCTTTTGGTTTATATTGAATTATTATGCTATTGATATTCAATATATGATATTGAAGATGTTCCCATCATCATCTTTCGAATATTTACATATCATTGTTTATATAGATAGTTGTTTACATAATACCTACACTATATAATGCACAACAACTTGCAATAAATACATTTATTATTATTATTATTATTATTATTATTATTATTATTATTATTATTTAAACTAATGAAAAGTCAGTCAACCAAGAAATTCCAGTAAACCACCAGACAAAAACATCACATAGCCAGATGGCTTATACTCACTCATGTTAAATGATGTTAAATTATATCCTATAATAAGCAATCAACTATTTAAAAAATGTATACAAGTACTGCCCTATAAACATGTAAAAAGATGTAAGCAGATTTCTACATATTTTTCTTTTTCTCTTCTTTCTGCAACTGCATTATGTTGATAGATTTGATTATTGTGATTAGCTATTACTTAATAACTTGCTACTAGCTAACATCTTTCTGAATTTCATGGCTCAGGGTCGCCACCAAGATGTTGTCAATTGATTATAATTAAAATCTGTATCAAAATGAGTTCCAGCGAGAAGCTATCTGAACTTACATCCAATTTGGAGAAATATAATCTATATAAAAATATGACTGTGACAGTTTTAAATTTAAATTTAACACTAAATGACCGTGTCATAAAATACATATAAGGGAACAAATCAAATCTATTATGACATTCACTTTTTTATTTACTGTCCTTAAGTTTGTTAATGTTAGCTATATGTTTGAACAGTTGTGCCTGTTTTATTGAATTATTAGGTTTGAATTTAGGACTTTTGGATTTAGGTTTCCAATCAATTTTCAGTTTCTTAATATCTGAAAATATAGATATGTGCTAACATTAAACAAAAGCCCTCTGACTGATTTTTTATTGTTCTTTTATTTGTTTAAATGATCTAAGTTATCTCTTATTTTTCAATTGTTTGCATGTTTTGTGTTCTTACAATAATAAATGAATTGCATGTATTTTCCTTTTATTTTTTAAATAAACTTGCTTGCTTCCTTGCATGAGGATCTAAACACTGCTGCATGCTATGCTTTTCTTATATTTATTCTATAAATAATTGCTTGTTTTCATATAAATTATTTATTGATGTATAATCAGTAAATGACAGCGTTTGCACGGTATACTACACAAATAATTGCATTATTTGAAAGTTATTATTGTTCAAACACAATGCACATTTTATTTCATTTTATTTCATTTTTGTGGTCTCCACACATTAATACCATATGATGAACGCATCATATGTTCCATATGGAAGTAAATGCATTTGCCTTGGTTACAGCACTAAGTGAATCCTTGGTGGGTCTGAACAGAGATGATCCAGGCAACACACATGAAAATGTCACAGACGGTAGAGTATGACAACCTTAGCTTTCAGCTCCCCCATCCCTCCCTTCTAACACCCACCATTTTCCTGCCCTCTAACACCCAATTTTAAGCCTACCCACTGTACCATGACCATCCAACTCCCAATCACCCATAAGCTCATGGTCCACATTGACTAAAAATTCATCTCCATGACAACAACATATAGGGAGTATGATAAGCACACATTAATACTGTATATGCAGTACTGGATCAATGCATTTTTGTTGCATGCTCCACAAACTAAACATAAAGCAGTTTTCTAAATAGGCTACAGTGCCAACAGCAGAATAATAACAGCTAGTGACTTACATGTGAGAAATTCATTGATTAGGTAAATGCATTGCACATTTTTAACTTTATTACATATACTGTACATAGCAAATTATTAATAATAGACTTAAATTCATGAATAATCTTCATTTTCATATCATGGATTATGAAAGTTCGGAAGGATCAGGTTGGTACATATGACATACACATCTCTGTTATCTTTTTTTTTTTTTTTTTTAACTCCATTCCAGTTCAAATCTATCAAATCTATATATAGGTATGTTTGTTTATGGCATGAAATAGCTAATTCAGGCATTTCTGGCACATTATTTATACTATTAATACTATTGATATACTATGTGTCCTCCAATGAAAAACATTTCAGCTTCTTTATACACTGCCTAGACCTCCCCTTTTTTTTATTCCTTGATAAGTCTCACTAAGTGGTTTTCTTATGGCCACACAACCGTTTAGTTCCAACCGTCCTCACAGTCATTCAGGATTTTTCTGACCACATTTCCACAAAGTTGATATTTTGATAATGCCTTGGGCAGTTCCCAATATCAGTAACATCAGCAATCTCCTTAGTTGTTTTCTTTGCGTGATGCAAGCCAATAATGTGACCTTTATGAAGCACCTCATTCATGACCACAAACCTTCTCTAATTACATATCATTATCTGCTTATTTAAATACAAGGGATCTTTTTTATTTATTTATTTATTTGTTTGTTTATTTTATTTATTTATTTATTTATTTTTTTGGCTGGCAGTGTTTACAAAAGAATGCCGATTATTTCCTTTAACTACTTGCACGGCTAAAACCATTGTATTTAATGATGATTTCATACAGTATTTGTGTACTTATTTTTTCATCAAGGGTTTCCAAAACTTTACATCAGGGTACGATGAATTATTTGATTACATCATAATAAAGGGTGCAGAAAAAAAAAAAGAAAGAAAATGTTTCGATAATCTACTGAGACGGCAGTATAGCTCTGATGTTACTGGCATTATCTCTTCCATATCACTTAAAACCACTGAGCAGACAAAGACTTGCCCTTATTTGGAAATGTGCTGACTAGAGCTATTACTGGTATAAAAACCATGGCTATTCTCCACTGCACGATATCCTGTGTGTGCATGTTTGGAAAATATAAGAATAATAGTACCTTGACCCCAAACTCTGTGCAGTCCACCTGTCTCCAGTGTTTATTTCTTATCCCTTTGACTGGAAAGAATGGCTAGGATTCTGATTAATAAACAGGTGAGCAGTTTTTAATAGGGTTGATTATATTCTGATTTTTCCGAAGCATACCATCTCCGTCGGGAGGAGACTGACTGGTTTGACAAGCCACGAGAGGACGGACTGGGCCTGGACAGAAGACAGGTGAAGAGTGACTTAATATTCATTCCCACATTATACACAATTGTACAGTACGTCTGCTTGTATCACAGTCCACTATTGTATAATAAATGGAACAGACACTTTAAGAGAATATAACTTTTTTAGAGAACATATTTAGAGTCACTATTTGTTCCTCCGCTGCAGCAATGAGCAGAAAATGCAAATGCAGTTTTCAGTTCATTACATAGTTTCTCGTAGAAGCTAGGTGTCTCTGTGTGAAACTGCCTGTGCTTGTATGATGTGGTGCAGATGAAGTCCCAGCCGTATCCATTTTCCCACGCAAGAATAAAACTGCAAAGGGATCCTAAAGACCGCAGCGTGTCAGGTAAATTTCTAATATCAGTACTGTCATTTTATGAGGGGCATTCAAGACAAACTGGAACGTCTGATTGTGCAGAAAAACAAAAATGATATGACAGTCAAAACTACATTTCCATTCATGTGCAAAAGTTAGTCCCCCTATTTAAGTTTTATGTTTTTAGCATCTAAACATGAAAAATCTGATTGTAGCAGGTCTTAGTATTAGGCAAATACAGATTTCTAAAAAGATTTACCAAATTCAGATGAAAAAACTTTTCTTTTTTTTTTTTTTTAACCAAGCCATTATTTATTTAACAAGAATGAAACCAAAAAGAAGAATAAAAACCATGTGGGCAATGCTAAGTACCCTCCATTATTCAATAGCTTGTAGATACACCTTTAGCAGCGATAACTTAAAGTAATCATTTCCTGTATGACTTGTGTTGTGGGGGAATTTTGGCCCATTCTTCTTTACAACAAAGCTTGAGTTGATTGAGGCATTAAACTGAATTAACTCATTTTGGGTATTCACATATGCACAGCTTGCTTATGGCAGCCACCACATCTATTCACCACTATTCATGCCTATATATTGGATCTGGATAGATATTTCATCATTCAGTCAAAATTGCATGTAATAGACGTCAAATTATCCCCCGAATTATGTGCTGTTGAACAAACAAGCTCCATTTGGAAATGGAAGTTATGATATGACAAGCTAATTTAAGTTGCCTTTAATGCATCACAATTAAAATGGGTAATTGGATAAAATTGCTATTGATACTCTATAAATGCACTGAATTGAAAATCTAAATTAGAATGTAAGGAGTAAAAGGCTTTTTTTTTTTACCCCTTTGGAATTTAATTACTGAACAGTGAAACAATTTAAGTAAATTCAAAATACGCCAATAGAGTGGTAAGTTAAGCCTTTATATGTCACATGTACATTACTGCACAGTGAAATTCTTTCTTCGCATATCCCAGCGTAACTGGGGTCAGAGCGCAGGGTCAGCCATGATACAGCGCCCCTGGAGTAGACATTGATTAAGGCAATGGCAACCTGGTGGAGCTGGGGATTGAACCGCCTCCACCAGGCTGCCATTGTTGCCAAATATGGTATCTTAACATATGAATTCAAGGTGAAATTTCGTATAGTGAAACGCATTTTCCCATAGGAAAGAATGTAAATGCAGTTAATCTGTTTCAGCCACCTAAAAAAATATATATTAAAAAAAAAAACATTGTAACAAAATATCGTTTTTATAATTGTGGTTATGGTACAGTTCAGGAACTAAAAAATCCTAAACAAATTGTTAATATATATTTACTTAATTTGCATGCGATGTAACATGCTATTAATCAAGTTAGTGAATTGAAAGTCAAAACGGGATGCCTTTTAATTTAAGGTCTTTGCAATGGGCCTGCAGGCAACGGACTGGGCATCCGTATAATCGGAGGTAAAGAGGTTCCAGGCAGCGACGGGGAGATCGGCGCATATGTGGCCAAAGTCTTACCTGGAGGGGCGGCAGAACAGTCTGGAAAGATTGTGGAAGGTAAGACTTTGAAGGAAAGGTGCTTTTTTTTTAGAATGATTTTCAGTTTGTTTTATTGATCGTGAAGTTTAAAAGCTGTATTCTAAACCTGCCGAAAATCTCCGACCTTCACAGAAAAGATCAGCCTTGTGACATTAAACATGGTTTGACGTAATGATTGAATGAGGAGGCCTGGTAAAAGAAATAAATAGATCCGTATCTGCATCGTGATTCGTCACCTTCAGGCAGCAGGAATGACTCATTCGTAAAGTCGAGAAGTATAAAGATAGATGAAGCTAGGGATATGCAGTCGAGTCTATAGTTTTATGCAATGGCATGTGTTTTTCCAGCATTACTGTGGGTTTCAGAGACAGACAGATGTTTCTCTTATGCATGAAGAAGCCTATTGTCTTGACATTCTAAAGGAAAAGTCTTATTTTATAAAAGATAAATGGTTAGCATTGTAAATGGTTAGCATTGTTGCTTCACACCTCCAGGGTAGAGGGTTCGAGTTCCACCTTGGGTCCCTGTTTGTGGAGTTTGCATGTTCTCTCCATGTTTGGTGGATTTCCTCCAGGTTAAATTGCCTGTATGTGTAAGTGAGTATGCCAATGGAAAGGCACCCCATCCAGGTGTAGCCTGCTTCATACCCCGAGTCCGCTGGGATACGCTCCAGGCTTCCCACGTCCGGTTCCATTTTCGGCTTCCATATCTGATTCTCACGGTAACCAAGCATGGAACGATTGTGTTCTCACTGCTCAAAATGAATCAGACTTTGTGGTCAAGTGTTCTTAGAACCGATCCTGGCGCCCTAATGTGAAAACACCTTTAGAGATAAGTGAGTGAATAAAGATGAGTGCTGTAGTCAGAGTGTGCACTACTTGTCAAGAGACTGGACGTGCCTAGCCATAGGGTTTGGCTATTTATTGTCAGTACCGAACCTGTCAAAGCTATAAAAAAAAAAAAAAAACCTTATCTGTGACAAAAATAAATAAATCAAATCAAAACCCTCTTGTATTTTTTTCTTCTTCGAAATTGCATCTAGACAACAGCTTTGTTTGATCTTTCTTGGCATTCTTTCAAGCAACTCCATCAGGTAATCATCTGAAATGAGTTTTTCAAACAGTCTTGAAGGATTTGCCACAAATGCTAACAACTTATACACTTCTTTTACTTCATTCTGCACTCCAGGGCCCGTATTCACAAAGCTTCTTAAGCCTAAAAGTTGCTCGTAGTGATGAAATTTTATGAAAATTCTTACAATTATGACATTTTTGACATTAGGACTAAATCTTAGTAAAGATAAAAATGATTCACGAAACATCTTAGCCCTAAAAACAACTCCTAAGGAAAAAGTCCTAAGGAGGACTTTTAATAGGCTTATTAGTTTCTATAGCAGAGGACAAAATGGCATAAATAAGAAAAGTTATCCAAACACTGAACGTAAAGCTAAAAGTAAACACTGCTCTTCTGTCCAATTTTTGTTGTTGTTGTTGTTGTTGTTGTTTTACTCCCTTCCATCTCTCTTAGATTGTTGCGTACATACATACCATTTAAAAGTGCAACCTCAATAAACTGTCCTGCAACCATGTTGATTTGTAAAAGCTGAGCCATATTGCTCCCATCAATCTGAAATGGATTACAAGTAATAAAATCAGTGTTGTTAATAAATGTCAGAATTTAAATATATTAACTTCTGTGTGGAAATTGGTTGCTTCAAAAGTAGACACTTTAATTAACTTTAAGATATTTAGCCCATGACAGAAATTTTGCATACAGTAGCCTGCATTCATGATGATACAATTTCTTTATATACAAACATTATGATTTCACTGTCTATTCTATTGTCATATATTCTATTTTCACAAAGAGACGCATTTCAAGACCTTTACAGGTCAGAGGTTCATTTTTTTATCAACCAATCACAGTCCTTGAATTGCTGCATCATCCCCACACCTCCTGACTAAGATAAAGGTCTTTGTACTTTCCTTACTCAGAGTTGCTCTGAGAAGTTTCCTAAATCACTTTTAGTCTAGGACTCCCAGCTAGGACTTTTTAAGCTAAGATAGGAGCTCTCTGAGAGAATTCTAAGATGCTTTGTGAATACGGGCCCTGAAGTTTAATCCTAAGAGTTCATGCTGGAATTTGTCAGATGCTTAAACTCAGTCAAGCGTGTATTATATTAGCTTTAATAGTTTTGCAAACAATAGAACATTATCGTTAATGTTCTTAGCATTAGCAGCTGAGTGAGGTAACGTGATGTTTGACTCTCCTGTGACAAAACCACTTTTGGATGGTTTCTGCAGCTGCACTTGGAGGAATGTTTAGAAATCCAAGAACTTGTCCAGCTTGATCTAAGTACTGCTATTTTTCCTCTTTACTGTATTGTCATAATATGGATGACTACAACCACAAATAATGTCCTTCTATACCACCTTGTCACAACACAGATGGCTGGCAGGAATGCGTTATCAAGGAAAAGCAGTACATAAAGGAGCATGTAATGAGGTATACAGAGTAACTGATCATGAATAAGAATTCACGTTTTTAATTGAAATGAGCTATAAGCATTCACAGAACATGCAAAGCTTTAAGAGGTGTCTGTTACCATGATTTATCAGAGTGAATATACTTTCATAGAGATTGAATTTAATTATCGTCATTAAACTTTAGTACCCGCGCTCAGCTTTGATTGCCGTTCACAGAAGTCAGTAGCACCACCACAGCTACCTGGCCATCCAGGACTTTTTAGAAGACGGTAAAAATTTATGGTGTAATCATTATTTTGGAAATGTTCTCACCCTGGAAATACCTCTTGTGGGCTGTTTTCATTCGTTGTAAATTCTGCAACCTGTATTGATCACAGTTGTAGCTGACAGGGAATACTAATGATGTGCCTTTCTCCTGGCACAAGATTGCACACAAGGGAACTGTAAATTAGGACTGCTTTGGCTTTGTCCATTGTGCTGCATGCTGTAAATGCATCTTGTAGAATGCGAGAGGAAGGGAAAGCACACAGCGCTGTCTCTATCTGTGCTTGAGCCTTTTTTTATGAGACCTGAGCAAACAGCTGGGGTTTTTTTTTTTCTGGTCATCATGTCAATCATTATTTAGATTTTTTGATGAAAAAAAAAATCTTCATTTTATGCTTAAGCAATACTCAACTTGTCCATTCACAGCCATTACATCTTTGCTTGATGTTTTAAAGTTCCACTCACTTCTCATTCTTGTCATACAATAAAACCCTCTATAAATAAAAGCTTATTTGACAAATCAAGACATTCTGTGCAAACGTCTTGAGCCACCCCACGTGAAATACATTATATGATGTAGATCAAATTATAGAAATAGGAACAAATGTTTTACTGTGACAGGCTGCAAAGTGACTAATGATATTACTTAAAAATTGCTTGTTTATGTAACAACCTCGGCAGCGACCTCATTTCCCCTCTCATCTGTTCCAACCACTCAGCATTCAGCATCACCAGTGTACTAATCACCGGCAACCTGGTTATCTTTCATCATCTCCTCCTGTTTCTCACTGGTTCATGCTTTAAGTTAGATAGTTTATACTGTATCTTTAAATGATCTATAGGTCACTATGGGGCTTAAACGTTCCTCTTAAACTGCTCAGGTACAGGGACTGGACTGAAAATGAGACAAAACTATATTAAATTACAAGAACAACTAGCTTTAGCAAAACACGCTCTAGCAAAACATGAAGAAATAAGTATAGTATTATATTATTATTATTATTATATAATAATATTATATACATTATATGTCAGTTTTATACATCCACTTATCCATTCTTGGAATTCTGGTGAATTTAATAATGACAAAAAAAGTGTTTTTTGTTTGTTTGTTTGTTTGTTCATTAGTTTTTTAATTATTTAAATACTTGTCACATGTACGTTACAATACAGTGAAATATTTTTTTGCATATCCCAGTTAGGTAACTGGGGTCAGAGCACAGGGTCAGCCAGTATACAGTACAGCACCCCATGAAGCAGATGGGGTCAAGGGCTCAACAGTGGCAATTTACTGGTGCTGGGGCTTGAACCACCAACCTTCTGATCACTAACCCAGTAACCCACAGCCTTAACCAATTGAACCACCACTACCCTACAATTCCTCCAAGTTGAAATGATGCATATTTCAAATACTCATAGAACCACCAGAAATGAACTATAATAAATTCACTGTTAAAAAATTATTCATCATTCACTTGTTGCTTCATGCCTAAAAGCAGAGCTGAAATTGAACCGTTTGCCATAACATTTGCCTCTACGCTGCGTGAGCTCCTTCCCAGTGGATCACATTCCACCCATGTAGCAAATGTCAAACGTTTCAGCGCTGTGTGTGAGCGTTGGAGGTGCGTGTGGTCGGCATGGATACAACAGCACACTGACTCGATGCTAAACACTAAGGCTTAAGCAGCAAACGACGGTGTTAAAGAGGCGTGATCAGGACATTAAGTTAATATTCCGCAGCTTTGAGTGGACGCACATGTTAAGTCTGTGAGCATTAACTACGTCATGCGCTGACCCCGCAGGCATGCCAACGCTCTATCGCAGGGTGGGAGCACTGCGGCGTACAAAGAGGGCCTACCTGGCCTACCTCAAGACTCGTTTTCACCTGTGTAAGTGCTCCGAGTCGGAGCCTCCGTTTGAGTTTGAGGTTGCTGTGGCCTGCACTGATTTTTCCTAGACTTTAGTGTGTGTGTGTGTGTGTGTGTGTGTGTGTGTGTGTGTGTGTGTGTGTGTGTGTGTGTGTGTGTGTGTGTGGTATCATAGCGGTTTTCACATGGAGTGATGTGCTGTGGCTCTTTTAAGACGTTTAGACTTACATATCACTAATGGCATGTATTTCTATGTGTAGGAATGCAGGTCCTGGAGTGGAATGGAATCTCTTTGTCTAGTAAAACCTACGAGGAGGTTCAGGCACTGGTCAGTCAGCAATGTGCCGAAGCAGAGCTCTGCGTCAGGCTGTACGTACCAGATTCTTTTTTAAATATAGTTTTTACCTATGATTTTTCGTTATTGTTTAATCCGACAAGATTTTTCTCATCTCATGTTTTTTGTTCTAGGGATGTGAACATGCTGTCAGATTCAGAGGGCTCCCACTTAGACCTCCATGAGCAGACCAAAGCAGGTACATAAGACTATTTAAAATTTGCTCATCTGTGAGCTGTCAGTACAAAGTACTGTATATTCATTGTTACGGAAAGTTTGCTGCAAGTTCGGATACAAGGTAAGTTTCAATATATTATGGCCAGTGTTAGGTGTAACGCGTTACAAAGTAATTCGATTACTTTTTTGAGTTAGGTCCGCCATTTAGTTATATTTTCAAAAATGTAATCCGTTATTCAGACAATTTATGTAAACCGTGTGCCAGACAGCAGTCATTCCATTAGTGTATGTGTGTGTGAAAGTCGTCCTACAAACCCCGCCCCTGATAACCCGCCCCCCTCTGTTATTCCTGATGTTATACCCCTATGTTTGACTCGCGGCGAGAAGCAGGGTTAGGCACTGTGAGCCGCCTCGAGTGACTTCCCGACATTCCGCGAAGGTCTGCAAGGTCCGACGCGCGGAAAGATGGAAACGTAATCACAGCGCCAAAACTCGCGTGAATCATGATCAATAGATTATGGGCCAGACTTGGCTGAGTGATGGTGGTAGAATAATTATAAAGGTGTTGACTAAAACAACATACATGTGGAAGCACAAAGGAGTTTTCATTTTCTGCAATGGAAAAAGTAGGTTAAGTAATTTACTAAAAAGTAACGTCCCCCAACACTGATTATGGCAAATCCAAAATTTGTCATCAGTGTCCATGGAGAAGAAAAAAAAAAAAAAAGCAGGCAAAGTTCAACCGGATTAATCCATAATTAGAACTAAGGAATGGAATCCGGTGTCAAAAGAAAAAAAACTAAAAGATACAGTAAAAGATAAACTGAACGTACAGTGAACACCAGGCTTACATAACATATATAAAAAGCAGTTGCTGAATTCCTCCAATAAGGATTTAAATCATCTGATTATACCATATAAGATACATTTAAAATAAACTTTAAATATAAATACAACATATGTGAATGTGTTATTAAATGTGTTGGTCCATATTTTGTGATGTAGTAAATATAGTACATGCAGTAAATATTATATAACGTGGCCATGCAGTGAAAATGAACTACAGAATATATACTGTAATGCTATACGGTGGAAAAGGGATATATGCAGGAATTTAAACAGATAATGTCTATGAATATAAAGAGACAGCTGAAATGCATATGTTATGTGTATGTATGAAATTTTGAGCTTAATATAAACAAATCATCAACATGATCGATATTAATGCAGGAAAAAAAAAAACAACATCCTTCTATCATAGAGTATGTAACTGCAACATAATCTTTTTTTCCCCATATTTTCAGGGCAGACAATGTGAAAGATTTCTTGCTTAAACGTCCTTTATACTTTGTTTGTAACAACAGACATTGTCACAAGATTTAGATCCATAATGTGAGGACAGAATTAAGTTAAAACTCTTGAGATGACATGAGGAAAGAAACCTTGAGAGCACTCTAAGGAAATGTGTTCTCTTCTGGGTGATGTCAGATAGTGGAATTAAACAATAAATCGTTACGCTATACGGGTGTGGGAGAGTATTAAATGTTACGGATGGGCGGGGGAGACTTGGGGAGAAACTGTTTTGGGGACATCAGTTTAGAAAACAATGGACATGGACAGTATTCATACTGTATATACAGTATGAACATTTTTTGTTTGTTTGTTTGTTTGTTTGTTTGTTTGTTTGTTTGTTTGTTTTACTGAGTTCTCTGTCCATGCTCTGTGTAGAACGGCCGCCACGCTCTCCAGGTGTTGACCCCAAGCAACTAGCTGCAGAGCTGCAAAAGGTGTCTCAGCAGCAGGCGCCGAGCTCTACGGCCTCCTCTCTGACCGCTCTGGACAAATCCTCGGCTTCAGGAGCTTCCAGCTCTGTGCCAAGCCCCGGGCAGCCAGCTTCACCTTCTGTTAGCAAGAAACGCCACAGCAAGGTGCTGATATACACACACACACACACACACACACACACACACACACACACACACACACACACACACACACACACACACACAGTCAGGCATGTATAGTCTGCTTTAATAAACACTAATGTTACACATCTACTTCCATATCTTTTGACCAGACCTCAGAAGGTGCAAAGACCCCGTCTCACCCGATCACAGGAGAGATCCAGGTGAAGCTTTGATTGTGATATTATCCTATTCATTTGCTTCTTTGAGTTTAAACCCGGTGTCCAGATTGTACTGTGCTTTGTCTCACATCTGATCCGATCTGCTTTTGTAGCTTCAAATCAATTATGACAAGCAGCTGGGAAACCTCATCGTCCACGTTCTCCAAGCGCGGAACCTGGCACCGCGCGACAACAACGGCTACTCCGACCCCTTCGTTAAAGTCTACCTGCTGCCTGGAAGAGGGTGAGTGAACGTGTGAAGACCATTTGTTTCGCTGCATTAAAGGGTTTATGAAAACGATTTGCTGTGTAAAGGTTGTATAGTTTAGTGCATCTTAATATGGCTTTGAATCATAAAACTGAGCTGTACAACTTGGCTGCAAAATATTTAAAAAGACCTGAGAGAACGACAAGACAACAAAACAAAGCTATACAGGGGATATATATATAAAAGAGACTGTATAATGAAAAAGGTGAGACATATTACAAGTTTACCTGCTTGTTATACTATAAGTTATTGGGTTGATCTGTAAGTGTTGATAAATTGTTTTTTTCTTTGTTGTTGTTGTTTTTTGTTTTGTTTTTTAATAATGGCACTCTTACAGTACTATAGCATATTATCTGCATATTTATTTCTCCCCCTAACTTCCAGGAAAAATTGAATTGACTGTTTATGTATCTGCTATGACTTAAAATAAGAATAGAAACTTGTTTTGTAAACATTCTAAAACATTAAAGGCAACATGACTGTATATAATACATTGTTACCAAAACAAAAAGAACTAAAGCTAATGAATTCACATATGATGGAATTTTTAATGAATAACAAAATTGAAGTGTTAACCAATTCAGGGTCGGGCCACATCCCGCCGCTCTGTGGTTGATTTATTTCCTATACCAGCACATCCCATAATGTTTTACTCCTTACTTAATTCTTAAATATTACGTATATTATTTAAAATATTTTTGTTAAATGTCTAAAATTTTCTTTTATCATTTTCCTCATTGTAATATAAAATGGATTGCACTCAATATAAAAAAAATTAACTGCCTTTAATAGCTAATGAGATTCTTGTATACAATTACAATTAACACTAAATCAGCAAAAGAACCGTTGAAAGGCCTTAAAAGGTATAAAGTAACTAATGTGTGTGTATATTTATGTGTGTGTGTGTGTGTGTGTGTGTGTGTGTGTGTGTGTGTGTGTGTGTGTGTGTGTGTGTGTGTGTGTGTGTGTGTGAGATAGAGAGCGAAAGCTAGAGAGAGAGAACTATTATAGAAAAATCAATACGTCTGTTTGTTTTATATGTAACTTGAGAATTCCTCTGTCCTCAGTGATTGTGTAGTTGTGCGTCTGGTATTGTGTTGTATGCTTGTGTTAGGCCTATTACCAGCTATCACAGCCCTACCTGTACTGAGCCTGCAGATTACAGCAACGCTATTGCTATGATCCACTTGGGCATGAACGCATGGGCTCCTGCATAAGCATCAGTGCACAAACACACACACACACACACACACACACACACACACACACACACACATACTTATATACACTTTACACACCTGCATTCAATTTCAGAAATTTAACTGCAGTAGTTGCATGGACCATGCTAGCCACAGTGTTTCGCGCATTTATTTTCTCTGCTTCTCTTTCTGGCTTATACACACAAACACACACACACACACATGCACGTGCACGCACAGACCACAACACACACACACACTGTCATACAGCAACACACGCCTTATGGATTGTTGTCTGTTTCTGCTGCATGCCGGATCCCTACAGTCAGGTCATGGTTGTGCAGAATGCCAGGTATGTCTTTCTGTCCTACAGTACCATCAGATTTTTTTTTCTCAGTTCCATAGCACTATAGATACAGCACATCTGAATGGCTCAATAAATTGTCTTTTTTTTGTTTTGTTTTTTTGTTTTTTTTAGCCTTAAGTTGCTTTCTTTATTAGTCGTGTTCATTGCTTTTAAAGGTCACTAGACTGCTGTTTTTCATACTTCATAAATGTCATTGTAAACGAAGTATACGCCGCTGTAGGCCTATACTGTGCCTTGGGCCATGTGCAACTCATTGTCCAGTGATGTGAGGTGTTACACTCCAGAAGTAAATGTTCATGGCTGTTTTGGTACTCCATTTGTACCCTGGAGTGACCCCTTGTGGTGTGTGATCTGATTGCAGCGCCGAGAGCAAAAGAAGATCCAAACATGTCCAGAAGAGCTTGAACCCTGAGTGGAATCAAACTGTTATCTACAAGAACATCCACCTGGAACAGGTGAACCATCCACTGTCTTAAAGGGATGTTTACTGAGACAAATTGTCGGGGGGGGGAAACCCTGTATACAGTCCTAGCTTAATTTTTTTTTATTCTCTAAAATGTGTTTATGAATATGCATTATCAATGTATTTCTAAAATTATATTGCATTAATAATACATTGGCGATATTTAATATGAATGGTTTTCATAAGTAGACATTTATTTATTATTCATGGAATGAGTTTCCAGTGTCAGTGCTTTGAAGTAGTCAGTAGGATCTGTGTCACAGAAGATCACAGAGATCATATTTTCTGTTTTACTTTAAAATGACAAGCTGAGGTGAGGGACCAGTTGTTTATAGCTGTAGCTAAGTGACAGCAGGAAATTTCTTCTCTGTTCTAAACCATTAAATGGGAATATTTATTTTTTAAAAGGGGGGGGGGGAGCATAACATTTCTTTAATTAATAAATAATTGTTTTTAGTCATTGCCAAATAAGAGGAATAACACATCTTGTAACATTCTGTTATAGGAAAATAATCTACTTACATGTGGTAATGGAAAACCTGCTTTGCGTCTAGTCATTATTGTGATTATTTTCATATAATAACATCAATATCTCACAAGAGGGAGTGCGCTGGTACTCATCTGTACGGCTATGATATCTATGATCGCATCGCAGCCGCGCTGATATTCAGTACAACAGCACAACTTCGAGTGATATTGCTTTTATACAACAGTTCAACAAGCACCATATCTTATCAACAGGTTATGATTTGTTTCTTTATTTAATAAGTTATTTGGATTCTCTTAAACATATCCTTGCATCTGGCGTAGCTGGAGACCGATACTTGGTGACCGACATTTAGTGTAATAACGAAATTAAGTAGTTTTAGCATCTTAAATTCAGTCCTAAGAAATTTACGAGAATTTACTAGATATTTCCACGAATTCCGCTTTAGAATATCATCTAACTAATATCATAAATACATAAAAATAGTTAATACAATATATAAAGTCAAAATAAAACAAATTAACCTGCACTTTACCTTATTAAAAGTAAAAATAAATCCCAACAGATAAGTGTTTCCGTTTGAGCGCGCAGGCGCCGTGTATTTTGTCTGTGTGTGTGTGTGTGTGTGTGTGTGTGTGTGTGTGTGTGTGTGTGTGTGTGTGTGTGTGTGTGGAATTATCCCCTTCCCTCACCTCATCTTACACAGTAAAACTCCTCCTCCCTCCCCCCACCTTGCTTTTTAAGTTTCACAACAAACACACACACAACGGAAACACTGTTTTAACGGGAAAAAAAATAAATCTCTCTAATGACACTCGCGTGAGCACTTTACCTTTGAAAAGAATCGCGATAGAGCAGAGTTTTCTGTGTAAAGCAGAGAGTGTCTGCGTGTGTGTGTGTGTGTGTGAAGCCGGGGAGGGGGGTGTAAAGGCGAGAGAGTGTGTGTGTGTCAGTGTAAAATTACGCGCACGCACACAAACAGAAAGGGAGACGTTGATTATACCAGTAAGAGACGGGCATTAAGATCCAGCAGGGGAGATGATTACCCACAATTCCGCAAGAGAGAGAAAAATCATTGGCTCAGTTGTGATAACGTGACGCTCGGTGTCAAAACAAGAGCGCATGCATGATACATGATACTCGGCACTCGTAAACCAATACTTGCTCGGTTTTCAAGTCAAAATGTATTAAAAATCTTTGCTCGTCTTGCGGAACACTCGTAAACCGAGGTTCCACTGTAGTCTGGAATGACTTAGCAGCAGTTACTAAACAGACAACGAGTAACATTATCAGATGTGTTTTCTTGCTGAAAGTGTTTCTGTGACTGGTTTTGAATGTGGGTTTTGTCAGGCAGCTGCTCTTTCCTATTTCCAGTACAAGTACTGCAGACCATTTTAGCCTACGGTTCACACATGCTGGCGACCAACAGTTAGTTTAATTAATGACTGTTAGAACGCTGTGACATGGAGTGATACATACTGTATAGTTAAATATCACAGTGCTGCTATGCTCTATATCACCACTTGTAGTCCAATCGGATTACTCAGTCGAAACTAACTGTTGTGTAATGTGTGTTATTTCTTACAGTATGTAGGGCAAGCTCCATATTACTCAGTCGTGCAGTAAAATACTGTACCAGACTGTGTTATTATGTATGACAGCATTAGTAAACTTGCACTCCAACTATTACATATGTTCCATTAATGGTGAAGTCTGTGGTTTGTTTGCATACCATGATAATAAATGATGTTAACTATATAGTTCATTGTAACATAGCAATACTTCCACTCCATCCTCCTAATAAGCTTAATAATGTGAAATGTGAGCATGCCCTTTATGTATTTATTGTATAATAAGCTTAAATATAACGAAGCAGAACAGTTTAATCTAAGGTATCTACTCAATGAATTAAAGAAAAAAAGAGAGAGACCCAAGGCACTAAAACCGACTTCAGTCACATTTTGTGAGATTTCAAAAAATCTGTAGCCCACCACGATAGTGAGGTCTCAATTAGAAGAGAGCTCTTCAGAGAGAATCGCAGGCTTTGGTGTGAACAGGGACCAGACTCCAGGCTCCCAGAAGGGCTTTAGCTTAATTAAGCCAAAAAAGCTCTTTTCAGTCTCCTTAGCTTTTGGAGGCAAGTAATGACAGCCCTGACTGATTCAGTGCTGCTGGATTGCTGAGGCGAGGCAAAGAGGCATTAATTGAGAGAGAACAGAAGGTAGGGAAGTGTGCAGAACTGACTTTTGCAACCGAACCATCTGGATTTCTTACCTTTTATTGCTAGTCGTTTTTTGATCATTTTTGATTGATTTTATTTATAGCCAGAAATGCTGACAGGGTCAAAGGTGCGTGGATCAGGAGTGTGACACAACAAATGGGTCAATAGTAATTTACTTTTATTTCTATCTTATTATTTTTTAATGAGGGTGTGAATGAGCAGGCTGTTGGACACGGACCTCTTTGATCGGAGAAGGATGATTTTTCATTAGTACACATTTATTTTTAGTGTTCATTCATTTATCTTTAGTAACTGGATCATAGGGCTTTCAGTGGGCTATTTATATTTTGCTTAGAAATTGCTGTGAGCATGTCTAATGGAGACCAAATTTAGGCTACGTTCACATTACCAGTCTGAATAGTGACTCTATTTTATATATATATATAGAATTCACAAATCTGATGTTTTTCAGAAAGGATCTCAGTCACTTCGTATATGGTCCTAGACCATGCACAAAGATCAGGTCATGTGACTTGAAAAAGAACGATCAGATCGGAATTCATGTGACTTTTTGCCTTTGTGCATGCGCAGCGCGCTGACGCCATCAGTCAGCAGCGGTAGCATGGGGATTTCATAGCAGTGCTAGCAAAAGGTGCTAAAACAGCTAAATATAGCTCTGGTCCTCAACAAATACAGTTGAATAACTGCTTACCGTCCTCCAGAGAAAATCCCAAACAGATTTTTTTTTAGCATACATGCTTGAAATGAATGAGTGACCACACAAATATGTTGTGTTTTAACCCACACGGTGCAAGCAAATACGTGCCCGTGTTCTCTCAGACCACAGATCCATCCACATTAGAGTCGGCTTGTAGTTGTCAACTGTCATGACGTGTCAATTCCAGTTTGGCCACATAAATCTGAATTATGATAGTAATGTGACCGTGGACATAGACTTCATAGACTTAGAGATTGAGGAACTGTCAGAGACACAATTCACAGTCCATGCTGACTTTGTCGGCATTCCTACCTCTGACTGATTGTTTCAGGACCTACTAGGGCATAATGGATAGAGGATCTGTTTTAGGCCACAGCCACGCTGAGTTTAAATTATACAAATTTGCCTCACTAAACAGACACCATATGGTGGTGTTGTATTACACCTCTGCATGCATTAAACTTTTAAACATATTTGCATTAATAAGATAAGTCTGTTTAGTAGATAACGGTGATGTTCTCTGTTCTATGTACGTATTTAGCTGAGGAAGAAGACATTAGAGGTCAGTGTATGGGACTATGACAAGAGCTCCTCCAATGACTTCTTGGGAGAGGTGGGAAATCAACCACTTTACTGTATACACACGCACACACACATAGGCGCAATGCCAACCCCAGCACCATGTAACCAGGTTGTGTTTGCATGCTCTAGGTGCTGATAGATCTGTCCAACACTGCACAGCTGGATAACATGCCACGCTGGCTTCCGCTTAAGGAGCAGTGTGAAGGAGAGCACCACCGGCGCTCCCACTCAGGCCAGGGACGCCAACACTCGCCCAAAGTGTCCAGCGGACACTCACCCAAAACATCTGCGCACAGCAACCAGGACTCCCCTAAATCCTCTGTCATCAAGAGCCGCAGCCATGGCATCTTCCCTGATCCTGCCAAGGGTAATTTCTGCACAGTATTCGTTTTATAAACCCTGGATTCCTTTACTGTTCCTCTTCATCCCTCCCACTTAGACTTGAACTTTCTATTTGACTGTCCTTGCTATTCTCCTGTCCCCGTCCTCTGTCCCGCCATTCCTCTTTCAATGTGTGTCCAGCCTATATGACTCATTCGTCATAGCTTTGGCTCCATACTCTTTCCATATGCACAGTAAATCCACAGTGCTGAAATAAAGACGGATATATAAGACATTATGAACACTAATGCAAAGGACGTGGACCTTTTTGAATTTTCTAAAGAAACTAACTGCCGCCCTTGTCCTGACTAACCTGCTTATTAAATAAAATGTTATCACGTCTTGCACAGGGACTCTTCCAAATAATCCAAGTCTAAGATTTCAAAAACGTGCTGTTATTGAACGAAGAAAAACACAGATGTGAAGATTTTTATTCGCGGATTATTATTTCAATGAAAAATTGCTGATCCCACAGTTAAAAACCTGTAGTGTTTAAATACGTGCACGTGAGCACGGTGGGGTAAATTCAACATTGTGGATTTCACTGTGCATGCGTATAGCTCATGAGACCACTACACTCTCTACAGGCTCTCCTTCTCAGCCTTCCCATACACTGTGAGACCGGGTTTGGCCGAACAAATAAACGCTCACTAATGTAACTGGACTTAAAGCATCTCGTTAACGTTATATAAAATGAAACCTCGATAAACAGTATTAAATAAATAGCATGATAAATTGTAGCTCAAACTCAGCAATTCCTTAGGCGAATGGAGGAAAGCAGAAAACGGGAAGTTCAGCATCGTATATTCTGGTTGTTTTAGACACACAGGTTCCCACTATTGAGAAATCTCACAGTAGCCCCAGCACGTCGAAGCCGTCTCCCTCCGAGGGCCAAGCCCGCTCCCATGGAACCCCGCGCGCTCACGGCAAAAGTGGCGCATCCCGGGCGCACCCTGACGACGCCATGGCAACAGCTGACGCTGCCAGCGAACAGCATCGCCTCCAACCAAGTAAACGACGCAAATAAAGCCCCCACAGCATGGCTGCCTTCACACTCATCTGCTCTTCCTTCTGTTCCTTTTGTTTTTTTTTTTGTTTGTTTTTTGTTTTTTTTTGCTATCCACTCTTTTTTTTATATACATATTATTTTTGGATTCTCTCTCCCTTGTTCTGGTCCCCATGTGGTCACAGTCTGTTCACCTCACCGCTTCCTCTCTTGTATGTTCTTGCCCTGTGTGTTGGAGACACATCTCTACTCTGCACACATACACACTTGCACTAGAGCCAGTTCACGTAATGAATACCTGTTTAAAGCTCTGGCGATCTATTTATTATTAGAGAATTGATACTAAGTCAAATCATTGACACAAAAATAAAATCTCTGATAACAAGTGGTGTATCTTAACCGTAGTGATAAGTAGGAATAAAATAAATAATGTGTCCATTAAAGCTGAAGCACAAAATTAAATAACGATAAAAAATAATGCATTTAATTTTATTAGGAATAAATGAATCAATAATAAAACTAAGGCACATCAATGCTCGTGACTGCAGGTTGCAAACTACCTCGATCCGACCGTCAATCACTGCCAGACAATCTGACCCAGTTTGTGGAGTCCCCGGACTCCTGGTAAGCATTTTGGGGTATAATCATTTGCCTGCATTAGCAGAGCTGATTGCTGCAGTAACTAAGACACAAAAATAGCTGGGTTCGGCCCTATTATTATACAGTTAGGTTTAGCCGGAGATGCGTTGGGACCCTCCTCGCCAGCAATAAGGGAGTTTTCTTTGCTGCCGACTGCTCTCAGACTTCCGCTGACTCGTCTATTTTCCAATCCTTTTCTTTTCATTGTCCCAACTGGTCCCAATTGACCCAGCTTTTTCTGCTGTTCTTTGCACCGACAAGCCGGCTGTGCATGTGGCCTCTGCTCCGCAACCACCCTTCCTATCTTCTCTATCCGCCTCCTACGCACCCTATGGCTACTGCCGGCCCACAATGCACCTCAGTGGACGCGCTACGCCCGCTACCTGCCGCCTCAGCAAGGGACGGCACACACTGTGGCTGCATGTGACTTTTTTTAAAGTACAGTAAAAAGCTAGTGGTTTCAATGTTGTACAGAGTTCATACTCTGAGTCTCCATCTCGTTGCCCTTTTCCTAACTTCCCATGAACCCTTCCTCGTCCCTATTCCTCCAATATTTTGGATTTCTTTTTTTTTTTTTCTTTTCTTTTTTCCCTTTTTTCTTTTTTTTTTTTTATATACGTGACCTCACCAACCCCAACCTTATCCAGTCCAAACTGGCAGCCTCTCCCTGAGGCAACACAGGCACAGCGTAGCAGGTGTGCTCACCATACAGAGAGCCCTGTCCAACACACCGGGCAATGAGATCACTGAAGGCCGTCACCTGACCCTCCGCAAAGCCATGTCTGAAGAAAGGCCTCAGCCGGATAGAGGTGAGAGAGAGAGAGAAGGAGAAAGAGGATGCTGGGTTACTAACGCACATCTACCGAGAGATGAAGAGAGCTAGACACTCCACAGATAATTCATGCAACCACACTCGGCCTTCTTCTACACTCCATCAACACGCTTCACTGAAACCGGATGAATAGCATTGTATTCGCAGGGTCACACGGCCCAGCAGCTCCGCTTACTACTTTATATGGGTCTATATTTTTATTCATCCCTGGTGTTAGCGAAGCACTTGGAGCCGGTGTTGAGGAGTGTGCTTAGAGAAGGCTGTGTGCATGAATTATGTGTCAAGACCGAAGTCATGCATTTCACTCCACACCATCACTCATCACTCAACAGCAAGGCACATCAGCTCTGTAAACGTAATAGGGAAATTAAAATTCACATTTTACCCCCCAAACAAGATTAACAACAATTAACGACAATTTAAATAGAATTAAACACATCACGCCAGAATTAGCCTAACGCGATTATGCAGGATACACACACACACACACACACACACACACAAGTAGCTAATACACTTACTAATGAATGATTTCTACTGTGCGTAAATGTTTCTGCTGCTGTTCTGTGCAGTCTGCTTTGTATATATGTGTTCTTCAGAGTTTTATGTCAGTAGATGATGTCATGACTTAAATGTGGCTTACACGTGGTCTGTAGTGCGTTATAAATGTGTGTGTGTGTGTGTGTGTGTGTGTGTGTGTGTGTGTGTGTGTGTGTGTGTGTGTGTGCACCACTGCTAAAAGTGGGCTAAAATCTTTTGTGATACTGACGAATACTCTGCTGTAGGTGTTGAATCATTTTCTGTAACAGACAGTGGTGCAATTAATGCACTCTAATCTTTTCTATGTTTTTTTAGATTTAGTTGACTTATGATGTACAGGAGAGAGACGGAAAGAAAGAAGCTAGATGTTCAAACACTAGCGTAAAAAAATACATGAATGAAAATGAAAAGTGCAATGGTTATCAGATTGCTGAGGTATAAAAAGGACTGCAGTATTCCAGGATTTGTATATAAGTTAGAAAATAATTAACTTCATCTGTTAGGCCCCATCACAGCACCCTATCTTGGATTGTTTTTCTATAATTTCACACCCCCTCCCCAAGTAGTTTATTCCTTACTTTAAAAAAACAAGAATTACTTGTAAACGAATACCCAGATTGAAAAAAGGATTTTAGATCTTTAATTAATTCGTTTAAGGTGGCACGGTGGTGTAGTGGTGGTTAGCACTGTCGCCTTGCACCTTCAGGGTCCGGGTTCGATTCCCACCTCGGTTCTATGTGCATGGAGTTTGCATGTTCTCCCCGTGCTTGGTGGGTTTCCTCCGCTTTCCTCCCACAGTCCAAAGACATGCAGATTAGGATAAGTGGCATTAACAAATTGCCCGTAGTATTGTATGTGTGTGCCGTATGATGGATTGGCACCTCTTGCAGGGTGTATGCCGCCTCATGCCCTAAGTCTCCTGGGACAGGCTCCAGGCCACCCGCGACCCTGTATACAGGACAAAGCGGTATAGAAGAGAAGATGAGATGTGACTAATTAGTTTATGTTTTTGTGCCAAAAAATCTATTTTAATCTCCGAGTGGCGCAGTGGTAAAAGCGCTCACCCTATAATCCGGAGATCGAATCCCGGGTGGTGCTGTAACCTCTCGCAGCCGGAGGTCTAGAGAGAGCTGATTGGCCGAGCTCTCTCAGAGGGGTGGGATGAGAGGTACTTGGTGCTCCCACATTAATCACAGCTCTACAGCCAGTCAGGGGCGTCTGTTAGCTCGCGCAATGGAGGGAGCGGATAGCGCTGTCCTCCGAGTGTGTTACGCCGCCCCCAACGGTGGGCGAGCTAGCAGTTCGAAAAGATGCAGTCGGCTGGCGTCACGTGGTTCGGAGGAAACACGTGATAGTCTTCGGCCCTCCCGGCTGAGTGGTAGTAGTAGCCTTAATGTGGGAGCCCCCTAGTGACGGGGAGGAATTGGACACGACTAAATTAGGGATAATTTAAAAAAGAAATATATATATATTTTAATATGCAGTCATGTCCATAAGTATTTGCACAATGACTTTTCATTGAATTGAATTTTTGTGTTTTTGCCTCTGTACACAACCACCATAGATTGAAATGAAGCATTCAAGATTCAAGGCATTCAGCTTTACGTTTTCAACAAAAAATACTTAACATTTACATGAATGATGTGAAGAGAAGAGTGTGGAGGAGCAAAGAAAGGGCTCATGTTCTAAAACATGGCACTTAATCTCTTAAACATGTTGTTGGCACTGTGGGCATGAGCATGTACTGTATGGCTTTCAGCAGAACTGGGTCACTGGTGTGTTATTTATGATGTGACTGCTGATAGAAGTAGCAGGATGAATCTGGAAGTGAATAGAGCTTTTTAATCATTTCTGCTTAGATTTGGAAAAATGTTGCAAAACTAATAGTAAAGCGCTTCACAGTACACATGGATAATGGACGACTGTAAAACGTACCACGAAAGCAACTCAAGGCTAAGAAATGAGATGTTTTTAAAAGGCAGAGTCATTCATTTGACCTCAAACCCAACCGAACTGCTTTTTACCGACTTGAGATAAAACTGAAGGCAGAAATATCCAAAAACAAACAACAAGTGAAAGCAGCTGCAGTAAAGGCCTGGCAAAGCAGCTCTACGGTGGGTTCCACACTTCAGGGAGTCATTGACTGCATTTTTTTCTTCTTCTTCCTAGTAATCAAAATAATTCTAATATTTATGATTGCTAGTTGGCGGCACGGTGGTGTAATGGTTAGCACTGTCGCCTTGCACCGCCAGGGTCCGGGTTCGATCCCCAGCCAGGCTCGTTTCCTGTCTCTGTGTGCATGGAGTTTGCATGTTCTCCCCGTGCTTGGTGGGTTTCCTCCGGGTACTCCGGTTTCCTCCCACAGTCCAAAGACATGTAGGTTAGGCTAAGTGGCGTTCCCAAAATTGACCATAGTGTGTGAATGAGTGAGTGTGTGTCTGTGCCCTGCGATGGATTGGCACCCTGTCCAGGGTGTACCCTGCCATGTGCCCGAAGTCTCCTGGGATAGGCTCCAGGCCCCCTGTGACCCTGAATACAGGATTTAAGCGGTATAGATGATGAGTGAGTGAGTGATTGCTAGTTTGTCCAGTTACCTTTGAGCCTGTGAAAATGAAGGGACTTAATTTAGGTGTATATAGGTGTTATTCCTAAAAGATTCATGTAATATTTTTTGTCCAGTGCCTTGAATTAAAGCTGAAAGTCTACATATATATATATACACATCCGCTTGATTCAAATCCATTGTGGTAGTGCACCGTTCAAATATTTATGAGCAATGACTGTATAATACAAAATCTTTTTCAAAATGTGATGTTTAACAAAGAAAGAATGCAGTGATTGGTACAGTAGATTCACAAAGTATAAGAAACAACTGACAGCGATTATTTTGTTGTAACTGCAAGGCCCTGTTTTGGGCTCTGGATTTTAATATCACTGTATCATTATAAGAGAGAGAGAGAGAGAGAGAGTAACATTGAAAATATTAATGGCAAGCAATTTTAGCAGTTGTGTACTTCACACGTGTTTGTGTGTGTGCCTGTTCTGTATGTCTGTGGCTGTTAGGTTGCTCAACCTGCATGTACTATACTATACTGTACAGTACTGGGCAAATGTCTCATGTCCATTTTATATATTTCATATCAATTTTAGATATTTCATGTTATTTCTTCCTAAATTTACAAGCAGTCATTTTCCAAAAATATTAAATGCTCCTGGAAAGATTCATATTAAAACAAAATCAAGGTGTAGCTAATATACAAGGGGCGTACAAGTCAAACCAGGCCTTTTGGTTGTGCAGAAGACAGAACACAGTTATGAGAGTAAAAACTACCTTTATTTTTCTATATAATCCTCTTCTACATTAATACACTTATCCCCAAGTTTACAGTAACTTGTACTTGAAATACTGGCCTCCCAGGAATTCCTTTAATGGCCCAAACATGTGTAAATGGCTGGGACTGAGGTCAGGACTGTATGGGGCATGTGGAAATAACACACAGACGAGTTCCTGTAATGTGCAAGTGGTGTTGGTCAATGATTGTGCGTACAGTTCCCACAGACAGATGCGTCTCTTCCGCAAGTCAGTGCAAGTTATTTGTAGATTTTCAAAGATCAGTCGCTGGATGTTCACAGAAATGACTGTAGTGACCTCGGAGCCACCTCGGCCAGGATCGTCATTCACAGACATTCACATGTCTTTACCTATTGTTTGCACCATTCAAATGTTGTACTGCGGCTAAGAGTCTCACTACTGTACTGTGCTTGAAGTCATCACGTTTGCAAATTCATTCACAGTAAATTTCATCACAAGTCCCGGTTTGACTTGAACCACCCTCGTAATAATTATTTGGGCAGTCGTTACTCTTTACTGCTCCTTATTTAGCCGCTGTTCCTTCATTCACGATCTTTGCACAGTACTGTAGATGTCAGGAGCATGTGTGGAGGATCTTACAGACCATGCTTATTTTCTGTCCTGTTCCTGTTTTAACATCGTTCTTGTTGGGTAATTAAGTCTTTAGGCCAGAGGTAGTTCTTTATTCTGCAAGACAGGATAATAGATTAACTCACATTTCGAAACAGCGTCCCGCAGCCATAGATCTGCTGATGCTCCTGTTACTGCAGCTTCATTGGACAGCGGTTTGAGTGGCAGCGCCTTCAGCCTATTGGAAGAGGAAACAGAGACTAACGGAGTGGACAGCGCTATCTTCCAAGTTCCGAGATTGTACGTTTTTAGTTTTTCATTTTCTTTGTTTTTATTTCTTTTTTTTATGTTATTCTCATTTCAAACAGTAGAATATACTAAGATAATGTACAATAATTATATATACACAATTATATATTCCATATTATATATACTGTATTTATAGACAAGATGTACTGTTTGTGTTTAAAATGTGATCATACACATATTAAGGAGTTATTGTTTTAATCAGATCCTTCTGATTTCATTTTCGTATCAAAATAATTTTCATCCATGTATTTTTTACACAGCGGAAAGATTCCAAATGGCACTGATGTTGTAAAGTCAATACACGGAGACGGAGAGGGTAAGCGTATGTGCATTTGTAGGTTTGTGACAGTGTCCATTATTAAAAGGATTAAAAAACACAAAATTATATATAAATATTAATTAATAATTAAATATAAATTATAAATATAACTTAGCACTATTGCCTTGTACCAGCAGGTTCTGGGTTCGAGTCCTGCCTTGGGTCTTGTGCCCTGAACTCCCTGACTCCATTTATCCTGTGGAACCACCCCTATGTTCCCAGGGTCTTATGTTCCCTAGTTCATTTTTCCTGTTAATATGCATTGACCTTCTTATTCTGTTCAAGATAGATGTGACACATTTCAAGATACAATATTTCATTAATATTATCCAGTTTATTTTATTGGATTGAGGCTTCAAAACTATTTGAACACAACACAAATAATTGTTTTTGGATGTCCCAGAACTAATTTAATCAAATAGTCAAAAAAGGAACAAAAATGATAAACTACCCTTACTTATGTTTAAACTTAATTCCGGCTTTAAATCACCCTGCAATATATACTTTTGACGTCACACCAGCTTTGCTGAGTTCCCACAATAGCCCAAGACGTATTTAGCAAATAGCGAGCTGGGGAACATACATATACAGTGGAACCTTGGATTACGAGCATAATTCGTTCCGGAAGTGGGCTCGTGTTCCAAAACACTCGTAAACCAAATCATCATTTTCCCATAAGAAATAATGAAAACTCCACAGCCCCAAAAATTTCATACATAAAAATAATTAATACAATCTATAAAATGAAAATAAAACAAATTAATCTGCACTTTACTTTTTTTAAAAAGTACAAATAATTCCCGACAGATAAGTGTTTCCGTTGGTGCGTGCAGGCGCCGTGTGTGTGTGGAATTAGGCCTCCCCTCGCCTCGTTTTACACAGTAACACTCCTCCTCCCTCTCCCCATCTGGCTTTTTAAGTTTCATAACAAACACACACACACAACGGAAACACCATTTTAACATAAAAAAAAGAAATCTCTCTGACACTGGCAGGAGCATACTAAGGGAATCACTGCGGTAAAGTAAAAAAAAAAAAAAAACAAATAAACCAGCACGTTACCCTTGAAAAGAATCGCGACAGAGCAGAGTTTCTGTGTGTTTGTAAATCCAGGGAGGGGGTGAAAAGGCGAGAGAGCGTCTGTGCGTGTGTCAGGGTGTTTGTGTGTGTGTGTGTCGGTGTCAAATTACGCGCACGCACACACATAAGAGAGAAAGAATTCAAAAGAATGACGCTCGGTGTCAAAATAAGAGTCGCATGCGTGATACATGATACTCGGCGCTCGTAAACTAATACTTGCTCGGTTTCCGATTAAAAATTTATTAAAAATCTTTGCTCGGTTTGCGGAACACTCGTAAACCACGTTGCTCGCAATCCGAGGTTCCACTGTATATATATTTTATTTCCATTGTGTGCTATATAGACCAAGGAAACATATACTGGGAATACTGGGAACTAAGGACCCTGGTAACATGAGACATCGGGAACAAAGATGACCCCACTCTCCATAAGATAATGGAAGATGAATTAATGAATGGTTATGGATTTAGGTACTTGGATAAGTATAGTATTAGTGTTATTTTGTTAAATTAAACATATTGCAAACAGGTATTGAATGATCTTCTTATTTAAAAGTAGCTATTAAAACATAACCAACTCTTCATTAGAACAGTCTAAAGACTGTCACCAAACAATCTATAGATCTACTAAATCCAAACTGTATATGTTTACTTGGATGCTCTATGTACACCCACATATCCACAACCTGAACATTCAATAGAACTGAGTGTGAACAAGAGGTAGGTGGGTTGTGTGGGTGGAAACATGCAGACACTGTCTATTTTCATCTGAACATTGATGACATTTGAGGTGCTGAATTATTCAAGCATTTTCACACAATGCAACCATGGTGTCAATTCTATTCAGGCTAACGCAAACAGACACAAAGATAGCATGTGTATTCTGCGGCCCTTTTATCAGGTACAACTCCCTTCTAGGTGGACAATTTATTGACTGTAGCCCATCTGTTGCTGCGCACCATTTATCAGCCCCGCTAGTGAAAGGCAGCCACCACTAAGCCACGATGCGATTGTTATTATCTTAGATCATTTTCGTCTCAGCAGTGACATTGATACAGATTGTGTTGGTTTCTGCTGATAGGTGCAATTGTTACAGTTGCTGGAGACTTAAAACATTGTGTAAATTGTCTAACATTGTGTAAGAGAACTGTGCTCTGACCCGGCACCGTAACAAACTGGAATGTACAAATAAATGTAAAAAAATGACTATACTTTACTGTGTAAGGGACAAATTAAGGCTTCTTCTTCTCCTACTCCTACTAAAATACAAATTCAAATTGAGCAAATGGGTCAAAACATGGACTGTTTAAAAAATATGAATATGAATTTATATATAGTTATTTATTTTAATATTAATTTATATATTAACATTAATTTGCGTAAATGTTCCATTGGCGAATGGTGGTGGGACAGTGGCTTAGTGATCAGTACTGTCACCTTGCACCTTCTGGTGGGTTTCCTCCGTGTTCTCCGGTTTCCTCCTACAGTCCAAAGACATGCAGATTAATTTTAAAATTGCCCATGAGTGTGTGAGTGTGTGTCCGTCCTCGATACATTGGCACCCCATCCAATATATGTAACGGCCATAGCATTCACGGTGCCAATGTCCTGGTATAGGCTCCAGGCCCCCCGACCATGTGTACAAGATTAAGCAGTATAGACAATGAATGAGTGAGTTCTATTGGCAAATAATTGTACTTATTTCCAGTAATACATTGCTAAAACTAGTACAATTATCTACCAGTAGACTGTGACATCAAACCCACTAAGCATGGGTAGAGCATGCAAACTCCAAGCGCACAGAGGCAGGAATCGAACCTGGCCGGGAATCGAACCCAGACCCTGGAGGTGCAAGATGACAGTGCTAACCACCACAACAAGCCGCCATGCCGCCCCATCTTATTTTAGGAAATTATAGATAGGTTTGGCTATATTCAAGACTATTCAAGAATATTTCACTTGCGAAGATGTTAAGATGGGTATTTGTTTCAACCCTACTTTTGGTAAGAGGTTTGAATTAGTGGATTATCTCTTAACTTTTTTAACAAGCATTTTCTTGTTATAACAATTACTTGATCACTCTGCATACTAGTTGTGGTTGAAGCTCATAAATAATAGCTTTGTATCCTTTTGTTCATACCATAGCACAGTATTTAAGAATTCTTTCACTCCACATTTACAGTATAGTGTATGTGGTCTGTGTGTATGTGTGTGTGTTTTTGTTTTAGGTAAAACCCAGGTCATGGGGGAGATAAAGATCGCTCTGAAGAAGGAGATGAAGACCGAGGGAGAGAACCTAGTACTGGAAATCCTTCAGTGCAGAAACATCACGTACAAATTTAAGACTCCTGACCACCTGCCAGGTATCGTGATTAATGTGATTAACAGTGGGCAGATTGTTAAACTGATTATTATTGTAGCACTTCATCTTCACACCAATCATTGTAGAGAAAATTAAGTTTTGCACGAGTTAAAAATATACACCGAACTAGTAGAAAGTTTGGACCCCTTCTAATTAAATGTTTAGTGGTTTATTTTTTACATTCTACAACACTCATCTCATCTTCTATACCGCTTTATCCTGTATTCAGGCTCATGGGAGACTTAGGGCACAAGGCGGGGTACACTTTGGACAGGGTGCCAATCCATCGCAGGGCACACACACACACACACACTACGGGCAATGTCAATTCACCTAACCTACATGTCTTTGGACTGTGAGAGGAAACCGTAGTACCCGGAGGAAACCCACCAAGCACGGGGAGAACATGCAAACTCAATGCACACAGAGGCGGGAATCGAACCCAGACCCTGGAGGTGCAAGGCGACAGTGCTAACCACCGTGCCACCCATTCTACAACAATACTGATTTGATTTGCCCTTTACTCACTCACTCACTCACTCACTCATTGTCTATACCGCTTTATCCTGTATAGAGGGTCACGGCGGGGGGCCTGGAGTCCATCCCAGGTTAAAATTTTGTTTGCATATTGCATATATTCTAAAGAACTAAATTTGACTCGAAAAACCTTCCAATGTGCCTCAATTAAAACAATTCTGCATAGAAGAGTCGTCCAAAATTCCTCCACAGCGATGTGAAAGACTCATTGCCAGTTATCCAACACTTGATTGCAGTTGTTGCTGCCAAAGGTTGCACAAGCAGTTATTAGGTTTAGGAGGCAATTACTTTTTCATATACATCCAGGTTGGTTTGGAGAGCTTTTTTGCTTTAATAAATGAAATCAACATTTAAAAACGGCATTTTGTGCTTACTCGTGTTATCTTTGTTTCATTGCTTAACCCAGTTATATATTAGTAAAGAAATCACCAATTAATATCACCTCAGATTAGAGGTCGTTATGAAGCCTTTACAGACCATATGTAGCAGACACATCTCAATATCAACTGTTCAAAGGAGATTATTAAATATTCTGATGCCTTTAGCGTTGTTTTACAATGTAGAAAGAAATTAAAATCAACAAAGACCATGGAATTAGAAGGTGTGTCCAAACTTTTGACCGGTAGTGTATATAAAATATTAGAATTGTAGAATTATTTAAAATTCAGATTTCCCATTCCTCATTCTCTCACTTATTGTGTTTTTGAACAGACATGTACGTGAAGCTCTACGTGGTGAACATCGCCACTCAGAAGAGGATCATCAAGAAGAAAACCCGCGTGTGCCGCCACGACCGCGAGCCGTCCTTTAACGAAACCTTCCGTTTCTGCATGAACCCTACTGGACATTCCATTCAGGTGAAGTGCCCACACCGAGTCAACAGCATCCTCACATTCATTAAGTGCAGGAGAGACGAGAACACTTTTAAGTGCCTTGATTGGCTGCGAGTCAGCAGATTAAGTTTCCTCTCCAGGTACAGTACGTTGCTAATTTGAAGCACTTTAGGGTACCACAGGGGGTTTTATTACGACCAGCTGCTCCCAGACTCATTTTATTCAGGTCAAAATGACCTAGTTGAAAAGTATTACTCAGAATTTTATTTCGTACTACGGATCCACTAATGTATGTGTCGCATGTTTTATATTTTTTATAATAATTATATATTATTTATTTATTTTCATTTATTCATCTATTCATCTTCATGAGGGCCTGGAGCCTATCCCAGGAGAGTTTAGGCATGTTCCACATCCTTTACAAGTCACACACACATACACACACACTATGGGCAATTGTTTGGGGAATGCCAGTTAACCTAATTTTGTATGTCTTTGGACTGTGGGAGGAAACTGGTGTCCCTGGAGGAAACCCACCAAGCATAGGGTGAAATACAACCTCCACGTACAAAGACCTACAGTATGGTGAGAATCGAATCATCGACCCTGGAGGTGTGAGGCCACAGTGCCAACCATTATGCCACCCAGTTATATATTAGTAATGTATACAAAAGTCTATCACTTTTTTTGTCAAAGTTACACAATCTGTTGTGCTATGTGCACTTTTTCACCCTCCTTTAACTTTTTGCATCAAACCACAGATTTCTCTCTAGTGTTATGTTTATATAGCCTTATCTCTTCTATAAGGTCAGTTAAGGGAATTTTAATGTTAAGCATTGCTTCTGTATCTAATATCCTAACGTCTCAAATGTCCAGGGTGTACCCCGCCTTGTGCGCTGTGACCCTGAATACAGGATTAAGCGGTATAGATGATCAGTGAGTGAGTGAGAGTGAGGTTCTTTGGATAATTTAAAGGGGGGCACTACTGGCGTAGTGGTCAGCACTGCGGCCTCGCACCTCCACGGTCAAGGGTTCAAAGCCCATGCTTGGTGGGTTTTCTCCAAGGATTTCCTCCCACATTTCGTAAGACTATATTTCCTCTGATTTCCTCCCACATTTCGTAAGACTATATATCCTGTCTAATCCCCTCGAATAGCCTCCATGTCTTCCTGAATAGGAAAAACAGAATGGAGAGTGAAGTGACTGATGCATTTCCTGCAAGGTACATGGATTATTAGATTCACTGGTTGGTGCATTTGGTCGAAACGTTTAAGTTGAAGGAACAAGAGGCAACAGATGTCGTCAGATTACAATGATTGGTCAACTGAAATGTCGTTCCAGTGAAATGCTGCCAGTGAAACAGAACGCAAGAGTCTTATCGATTGCCTTTCTCTGCCTTTTTTTTTTCTACATACAGCTCTTCTTGGTATCAAATGGGGGCAAGTTTGTAAAGAAGACTCTGATCGGTGAGGCCTACGTGTGGCTGGACAAGGTGGACCTGCGGAAGCGAGTGGTCAGCTGGCACAAGCTGCTAGCCACCACAGCTCAGATCCAATCCTAGAGGAAGCAGGATAGAGGACTATAGTTTCACACACACTCACACGCACACACACACATACACACAGACTCACACAGGGTGAGGTAGAGAAGTGAACCCACTACGAATCTCAATCCCATGTGTTTGAGAGATTACGCTAATCTGCACTGGTGTGAGGTGGGGAACAGGGAGCAGGAAGTGTACCGCTTACGTAAGTGTTTCCTGCATTGACACTGACGCGCATGGCGTTAAAGGTTAGCCTTAAGTAGAAAAAACTAGGATTAAGGGTTGTGAAAGTGTAGAGCTGATTTCCATACATCTGTACACACACACATATACAAGCAAACTCTGCCACAAGGCTCACTCACAAGTGTGTGTGTGTGTGTATGTGTGTGTGTGTGTGTGTGTGTGTGTGTGTGTGTGTGTGTGTGTGTGTGTGTGTGTGTGTGTGTGTGTTGTGCACATATTTGTATCAACATAAATTAACCTGGGCTACAAAAAAAAGGGATGATAATGAATATGTCACGTTCATTCTTTGCACATTGCATTTTTTGGACATCTCACTGCCAAGTTCAGGTCATGGAGCGCCACACATAGAGAAAGTATGTATCAATACACTTTAAGTATCACTCAGATGGATTTCATTTATGATTGTTTGCAGAAGGTAGATGAAAACTATTATTATATTATTTTTGTATGATAGATTTAGTCATTATTAGAAACACATTTATCACTGTTCTTTCTCTCTCTATCTCCTTTTCTCTCTCCCACTTTCTTTCTCAGATGTTATAATGTGTGGAAAGAAGAGATCATATTAGTGGATTTAAGCTATATTTTGAGATATTTTATAGATATAAATGGGTGAAATCTGATTTACAGTACGTGGTGTTGTGGAAATACGTTTGGCTGGTTATCTACTGTACTTCTAATTGCTTGCGCGGAAGTGACACCAACGCCTTTGTGACATTCGATTGAGGTAGACACCCTTTAAGGAATGAACAATTCTGTGAAAAAGGGGTTTGGTCTGGTTTTATGTCTGGATTAGTATCTACCAGAGAAGAATCTTTCGCTTCACTTATGTCATAAACCTACACAGTGAATCAGACTCTTCTCGTTATTTCTAAAGATGAATGTTGCCATAGGATGCTAAAAAAAATGTTCAGGCAAAAATTGTGAAGTCCAGCATTATTCTCATAGACGTTTTTGCACTTTGTCTCTAGCATGTCTTGAATGTAATGTTCCATAGTGTAAGGATATTTAGAGATGGCAGATAGGCGATTTTCCCAGTCGTGTGTTGCCATGCCTATTCTTGTTACCCCCATTTCACCTAAAGTGTCACTTAATCAAAATTCCCAGACTGGGTACAGTGAGCTATTTTAAAATGTAATAAAAGTTTATAGCTTAGGTACAATGTTTAGGTTGGCTGGTGAGTGTGTGTGTGTGTGTGCATGTATATATATATATACACAAGGAGCATTTAATCAAACCAGGACTTTTGATTGGAAAAAAGTTTCACCATCAAGGTAGAAGGTCTTCTCAGTATACTCCCATGCACTTCTTTATTGGTGAAAATGGCTTGGAGCGAGGTGTACTGGTGATGTGGCGGTAACTCCCAGCCGAGTTCCTGTAATGTTCAAGTGGAGTTCGTGAACGATTGTGACAGATGCATGTCTGTTACCCATCGATTTTTTTTAAGGATCAGGTTCTCCGCTCTCTGAATGTTTACTAGCACTACTGCAGTGTGCTCCAAGCCACCTTACCGAGATTGTCATTCACAGACATCTGGCCTTGAATGTTCAATTGCTTTACATTGTTTAAATTGAAAAGTTTTACTTGACATTAAGAATTTTTTTACTTTCGTCAACTTACCAAAATTTCATTTGATCAAAAGTCCCAGTTTGACTTGAACACCCCCCCCCCCAATAAAATAAATAAATAAATAAATAAACATAAATAAACTATATATATATTACACACACACACATGCACACAATCCATCATTATTAAAATTAGATTTAATATTGGCTCCTTAGTATTTTAGTCAGTTTGGCCGTATTGAATTTGTTTCAACCAAATGTTATATATTTGATTGTTAAATAACAAAATATTTTATTTAAATAACAATTACAATAAAATGAATGGTGAATGGAAGGTTCAGGAATAAAAAGCTCTCTTGCTTCTAATAATAAAATAGATTATTGTTTAAATATCATCCAACACAATTAAATAATGAGCCTAATATTATATTGTTCAGGAAATAATATGTACTGAAAGGGTCATCTTGGCATATGTTACGATAAGGACTGGGTCTGTTTTGTTTACTGAATATCAAACCAGTTATACTCAGTGTCTTTATTATTTTCTGAGACTCTGTTGCCATATTCTAAATGCAGAAATGTGCACTTACATAATGTGCCATGTGCAAGTTTTTTTTTTTTTTCAAATTAATTTAATTTTTCATTTTTTTTTAAACTACTTCAATTTTCACAGTCTTGATTAGTGGATGCCATAGTCATTATAGTCATTACCCTGGATATATCAAAACCAGACTCAGAAGTTCATTTTGTCCAGGAATACAAATATGGAGGCCTGGTTACAAGGAACCATATAATCTGTGCCATACTTTGGCCATATCCACAAGATGTAAGCAGTTCTATGCAACCTCAATGCATCTGTTATATCAACTATTTATGTGTCAGAGAAAGCATTATGAATAAGAACTCTTTTTATATTTTTCTATGCTTTTACGTACGCTCTTTTGGTTCATTTTATTTTTTTATTTAATGGCTTATTTAAAATGTTACTGCTATAAGAATTATTTTATGTTATGCCGCACTAACGGAAAAAAAAATAACACAACATCAAACCTTTACATTTCATCTAAGAGTTAGTTTCCAAGAAAGATCCCATGTACATACATTAACATAAATATCGACATGTCGTGTGGGATTGGTGATGTACACTGTATGTTTACAAAGGTCTCGTGAGCCGCTTTCACATTTAAACATAATCACATCAGTTAGCTTAAAGTTTATTCGCCATGTCATGTATGAAATATTTTTATAACAGTCATGTACAAACACATTATGCACCAACGGCTCCTATGAACAATAGTCCATGCATATGTTTTCTCTATCCAAATAATAATATTCATATGTAATCATGCTTCTCCTTTAATGAGTCAGTGCATGTTTTCCCCACTTCATCACTAACATATTTAAAAAAGGAGTATTTCTTATCCTGTAAATAAAAACAAGCTTTCTTTTATACACTTAGGATCTTTTGTTAATTTTCCAGTTCAGTACAAAGCATGTGTGAAAGCAAGCAGCGGAGTGAGTGAGACTCTCTTGATGCTCTTGAAAACATGTTTTAAGTGGAAGGATAATCTCCACGCTTGCCTATGACCAAGCTGACCCAACCTGCACAACAGACACAGACAAACTGTGTTGAAACACTTGACCCTGTTCACACTGGTAGTATCAGGACACCTGTGATGTACTCACTTTGGATGTTGCATGTTTTGTTGGTGATTTGTTCATATTATTTTTGTGTCCAGATTCTGCTCTACAAAAAGAAAGACAATGCGACTATGGGGGGAAATAACTAAGATTATTATCTAAAGATGTATGCTGACTGTACAAAGATATGCTTGTATAATCTGTCTGGTTTTCCACTCAATGTAAACTGAAAAACAAACTAAAAAAAAATCTAATGTCATGGTTTTTGTGGTTGTACACAAACGGTATTGAAAAATTATGCAAATTGTGCTGTACAAAAGGCTGTTGCCCTAAATAGACTAAATATTAAATGATATATGTAAAATTCGCAAAGAGATTGAGTCTTCTTTTAAATATGTTTAAATTCCACTGATTTTGTAGAAAAAATGAAAAAGAAGCACAAAGGTTTGCACCCAACTGGACCAATTCTTGTTATACTGTATGGATGGATGGATGGATGGATGGATGGATGGATAGATAGATAGATAGATAGATAGATAGATAGATAGACTGTCTATTAATTACTGACCAACAGGTAGATAAATAGATAAGGATGATTAGGGTTCCCAACAAGCAAACTGTGTGTATTAAGTTAATAATATTTATGGAGAAAATAATCAAGGTCCCAAGTTCCCTTTGTTCTCAGATTTTTACACACCTCCTCAAAGCATGCTGACATATGTGTAGGTTGTTCCTGGATGTGAATGTGTGTTTGCTTGGTGCCCTGCAGTAGGCTGGCATGTGATTCGGGTTGTTCCTGGTTCACATCCAGTGTTCTTGGGAAAGTCTGTGGATCCACCAACACCTGACCAGAATTAAACTAGTTTAATTCTAGTTTAGAAGAAGAAGAAGAACAAGGAAAAAAGAAGAAGATATTACAATGTATTTTCCCAAGTGTTATGTTTATAAATGCAGAATTCCCACACACATGGATATATGCATAGTTTCCTAATATTTTAAAAGTTAACAACACTTCTGTGTTCGTCCACCTGCATGTCAGTTTGAATCGCTACATTCATAATGGCAAGGTTTTACAGTCGATGTCTGCAGGAGCTCCTGAAGGTGAATTCCTTCATGAAAGTTTCTTATATACTGTAAATATAGGATTGATAGTTAGACAAACATGAAAGACAATTTGATGTGAAACCTTCCATCCTATTATTCAATAGCTTTTTTTTTTTTTTTTACTGTTTTCAACAATGCATGTTAATACTGAAGACAGTGAAATTATGACATAACAAATATGGAATTATGTATTCAACATGTTCAATTAACCAGAATAAGTTTTATATTAAGTGTTGAAGTGTTGAGTACTTGTTGGCTGCTTCTCCTTTACTCTCCGGTCCAACTCATCCTGGTGACTTTTGACTAAGTCACAAGCAGGGTCAACAACAAATCACCTCTCACACCGTCATACCTCCTCCTCCACCATGCTCCACAATGGGAACTACACATTCAGGAACCGTCTGTTCACCCTTTCTACATCTAACAAAGACATGGCAGTTACAACCAAAAATCATATATCAGAACTAAGGACAGTTTCCCACTGATCTAATGTCCGTTCCTTGTGTTTCTTACCCCAAGAAAGTCTCTTCTGCTTGTTGTTCTGCCAAAGTAATGTTTCTTCAACCATGAACCTGACTCACTCAGTCTCCTCTGAACATGTCTGCTGCTTAAACTTAGACAAGAATTTATGTGAGCTCTAATGTCCAAGATGCTGAGCTAAATCAAGGTGAATTCTGATGCTGGTATATCTAATAAATGTATCCTCTGCAGCAGAAGTAGCTCTTGTTCTTCCTTTGCTGGGATGGTTCTCATTCTGCATTTGGGGATACGTTCAAAGTTTCTCAAAGTAATGATAAACTGTCTTTTCTGTTTACTTAACTGAGTGTTTCTTGCCATAATATGGACTTTTACAGTAGTTGTAATAAAAGCGCTGTATTTTCTATGTACCCACCCTTCCTCTGAACAAGACAACTGATGGTCTAAAGCACATTAAGACGGCAAGAAATATCACAAATGAACTCTTGACTCTAGGCACACCTGTGAATTGAAAACCATTTCAGGTAACTACTTTGTGAATCTGATGCGAGAATACCAGTGTGCCAAACTATCTTTAAAGATACAAGTAGCTACTTTGGACAATTGCGTCATCTATAGCTTACCACTTTACCCCAGGAGAGTTAGGCAATTTATGAGGGCCAATGAGCCTGATCTCCATGTCATTGGACTGTGGGGGGAAACCGGAATACCCAGAGGAAACCCACCAAGCATGGGGAGAACATGCATACAGACCCAAGGTTGAATTGAACCCAGACCCTGGAGGTGAAGTTGACAGTGCTAACCACCAGGCCAATGTTACTTGGACAAGCTAAAATATAAAACATTCTGGGTTGTTTAACACTTTTTTTTTATTTACTACATAATTCAATATATCTTCTTTGATAGTTTGGATGTCTTCAGTACTGTATTAGTATACAATGTTGAAAATAATAATAATTAATAATAATAATCCAAACTTTTGACTGGTAGTGTTTATACAAGTTGTTATTGTTTAGAAAAATAAAGAAAAGGAAAAGGATTTCGTGTACAGTGTCACTACAGGCGTCTTGTAACTACTTAGCATGCTAGCATAGGGGACATTAAGTCAGCCATATTGTTTTACTTTGAAAAGAATTGTCCTGCTATTTTCACTCCACCGTGTGGTGGTTGCTGCTACCTTCACATATAACAACATAAAATATTAAAGTAATACTTGTTTTTCCTTAAAGAGTATTATGTCTTATATGTTTATATGGATTATAACGACAGCTGCACGTTTGTAATAACACTTTAGTTTTAAAATGGCGGATGAAAGCGTGTGTAAACTCTTAATCAAGCTGACTCAGGATGGACATTTGTGTAAGATTAAAAAGCAAATAGAGGCGACGAGCGAAATGAAACACACAATTATGACTGCGCATTTGGGGAAATCTGGAGACACCCTGTTACATTACGCTGCACGACATGGGCATTTAGATGTCGTGAAATATTTGGTTGAGGACCTGAATATGGACGTCGAGCTTTACAACAATGACTACAAGCGCGCTTTACACGAAGCTTCTTCCATGAGTCATGAGCAATGTGTTCGCTATCTTATCGAGAGAGGGGCAAAAATTGACTGTCTGAAGAAGGCAGATTGGTAAGTTAAATGTTATAGTAGATTTAACGTTTATTAGGCCTCCTTTTTCATCGCTTTTTGTTCACTGATGATGGGAATTCTAGCTATTCTCAGTGAGTCGGATCATTTTATTCGATTCGCTGATAAGAACCGACCGACCGACTCCGTTCATTTTTAGACCGGACAAAAATCACAGTGCTATGATTGTCAGTGTCTCATGTAATTAACTGTGGCAACAAATTTGGAAAGATTTTTACATTGCATATAGATGCTGACATCTGCGAGTGTATTGCTTATTGAAACGAACCGTAAGTTATTTCGAAACCATGTATCGTTGTGTGGTGAAATAGGGCAACCAACGAAGGTACATCGTCCCCTTCGATAGCTCAGTTGGTAGAGCGGAGGACTGTAGTGGCTTACAGCTGAAATCCTTAGGTCGCTGGTTCGAATCCGGCTCGAAGGAGGAAATATTTTTTCACTTTATTCATAATAGGTTCACAGCAAAAACAACCTCGGCGCTTGTTTAATTACAGTGAGGTTAATTTGTCATAATTGAATTGGGAAAGTGTTAATTCATTTTCTCTAACAGCAGTTCTGACAGCAGTGCTTCTGTAAATCACAGCGTTATATTAATATACACTATATAGGCAAAAGTATTTGGACAAACCTGCAATGTCATTGTATCCAAATACATATAGGCCCCCCCTTTTTCTTCTTGGAAGGCTGTCCACAATCAAAAGTCCCGGTTTGACTTGAAACTGTGTTTAATTGTTGTAAAATTTAATTTGAATTTTAATAAAGTTTAATTGTAAAAATAGAAATTTTAATTGCGGGCAAATTGTTATTGTATAAAGGAAAGAAAACACCTTTCGTTCACTGAGTTATTGTATAATAATTTTTGAAATGCTTTCAGGACTCCCCTTATGATGGCCTGCACACGCCATAACCTTGAAGTCATCAAAGCGCTTCTGGACCGTGGTGCCGACCCGTCTGTGCAGAATAAAGACGGCTGGAACTCGTTCCACATTGCATGTCGAGAAGGCGATCCTGTGGTCATAGCGCACCTTCTGCACACCAGGCCGGAAGTGTGGAGGACAGAGAGCAAGACACGCCGGACTCCACTGCATACCGCTGGTATCACAGGAGTGCTTGTGTGTGTTACATGCAGGCAGCAAATAATGCACACTTATTGATAATTAGAGCATAGTGTCAGAAATGATAATTATATTGATACAATAATCAATTATGTGCTTATGAGTACAATATAATTGCATAATAAAAGATACAGGATACATGTGACACCGTGGCAGCAGACTTGTGGAAGCTTGTAGAATTCTTTCCAAATAAGAAGCTGGTTTTTACTCGACTGGGAAATGATTGTCATTTTAAAATTATCACCATGCAACAAATCCTACACTGTATGTGTTATACAACAGACTTTTAATATCAGTATTCTATAAGTGGCAGCTAGACCGTGCACAGCATTTTATACAGAGGAGATGCTCACTGAGGTATATTTAACCTTTTAAAACCCTGGATTGCCACCTGAGCCTTATACCTACGTAGTTTGTCTCATTTAGGTATGTCTGAAACAGGAGAACCGAGCTTGGTCAGCAAAGTGCCATAACGTCCTAATGTCACCTCTGTTTCTCACTAGAGTCTGGCAACATGCTAATGAGAGAAAAATTCATGGACAATCGCTTATTATCTGCTCATTCTCCATGACGCACAGTCTCCATGTCAGCCAGTGCTTATTGGAATAAACTCTTATGAATATTTGTCAGCTTCTGCAAATAGTACCACGTTATTGAGGAAAAAATAATAGGCAGTGAATAGACAGGTGTAGACAATCCAGAATTACTTTCTCGTTCTCCATAACTTTCAATCTCCATTTATGCCAATGCTATTGAGAGAAACTTTTTATGTTTTATGTTTATGCTGGTTTAAGACCCTGGTCATGAAGAGTTAACATAGGTGCCATGTGACTCTGTAAATTAATATAATGAATGATTACTCTTAGGTAAAATGTTTTGATAGGTAGCCTCGCACCTCCAGGGTCCGGGTTCGATTCCTGTCTCAGGTTTGTGCGCAGGTCTCTCTATGTTTGGTGGGTTTCCTCCCACAGTGCAAAAAACATGCAGATCAGGCCCCCAAATTGCCTCTAGTGTGTGTATATGTGTGTGTGCCCTGAGATGGATTGGCATCCTGTCCAAGGTGTACCCCCTAAGTCTCGTGCCCTAAGTCTCCTGGGATAGGCTTCAGGCCTCCTGCGATCCTTTTTACAGGATAAAGCAGTATGGATGATGAGGGATTGATGAGATAAAATGAAGTATTTAATCAAAGTGAATACCACTTGTTAACAGTTGGATAATAAATGAAACATTATTTTCAATCTTTCTTGTGTTTCTTGTGTTTTGTGTGTTTTTTTTTCTTCTTTCTTTTGTTATAGCGATGCATGGTTGTCTGGATGCTGTCAAGATTCTTCTTGAGAGGTCAGTGGCTGATATAGTGATATTCTGTTCTGTTGAAATCACGTTAAGCCTGCGTAATATGTACAAATCACTGTATAGTGATTTACATGATATATGACATATTTTATATGATACCTGTAAGTCTACTTATTACATTAGAACATTGTGTAAAGGTTTTTTGGGTAATTTATAAAAAAAAAAAAAAAGCAAAATTCTCATATATTCTAGATTCATTACACATCAAATTAAATATTTCAAGTCGTTTTTGTTAAAAAATTTGAAGATTACAGCTTACAGTTCATAAAAAAAATAATCTCACAATATTAGAATATTTCCTAAGATCAATCAGAAAAAGGCTTTGCAGTACAGAAATTATGAAAGTATAATTATTTATGCACTCATTACTTGGTCAGGGCTCCTTTAGTACGAATCCCTGCATCAGTGCAGCATAACAGGGAGACGATCAGTCTGTGGCACTGTTGAGGCATTACTGAAGGCCAGGTTGCTTTAATATCAGTATTTAGCTCGTCTGTATTATTGGATCAGCTGTTTCTCATCTTCCTCTTGAAAACATCCCATAGATTCTCTACGGTGTTGCGGTCAGGTGAGTTGGCTGGCCAATCAAACACAGTATACAGCAAAACCCCAGCATTGACTTAACACCCATAGTGTTGAAGTAACACACAACAGCATTTTGCACTATAGTGTAAAATATACTGGATATACTGGATCTTTGATCTTCATAAGCTGTAAGCCATAATCATCAAAATGAAAACAAAAAATGCGTGACATTTTTTATGTAATTAATCTAGACTATATGAGTGTGTCATTTTTAAATAAATTATGGGGAAAAAAATTTACTTTCCCATTATATTCTAATTTGTTAAGAGTATAAAGTATGTATACAGTAGTATGCAGTATAAAGTATGATGAATTGTACTTTTAAGTGTACACTAACATTTAAAGATGTGGAATGTTCTTATGCCTACATGTCATCACTTATGTTGTAACAGCTATAAATAGTCTGCCTCTCTTTTATTTCTCTTGAAGCTAAATAGATCATATTTCAGCTTGGTATGCTGCAGAGAAGATGCACAGAGTACAATCATTTCTCTTGAAGACTTTCTCGTTTTTTATTATTATTATTATTATTATTATTATTATTATTATTATTATTACTATTATTAACACCAGCACTAACACGGGAGACTCCTTCCAAAGAGAAAAAAAAAACTCTAATCTACTCTCAGAGCCACTTTGAATCTTGTTGAATGATGAATCTTGTGTATCCGTAATAGGTTTGTGTTTCCTTTTATTGTTGGAAAACAGCAGTGAAAAGCCTGACAGGTTTCTTTTGTTTCATCCAGATGTGATTATAAGCCTGATGAGCGAGACAGCTGTGGAGTTACACCATTCATGGACGCAGTGAGAAATGGACATCTGTGTGTAGCCAAACTGCTGCTGGAGAAACACCAGGTATAAGGCAAAGTGATTAGTAAATTAATAAATAGGTTCAATTAATAAATAAAAACAAAGTTAAATTTGTGTGTGTGTTTCATTTTTTATCTTTAACAGGCTTGCCCAAATGCAGTAGATATTCTGGGAACGCAGCCACTACACCAGGCCTCTGTAACAGCCCAAGAAGAGGCACTGCGATTCCTCGTACACGAGCTTGGCATCGATGTGAATATACGAGCCACAGCGATGGAGCTTACAGCTCTTCATTATGCTGCCAAGGTCAAGTCTTTTTGAACGGGTTCTAAAAGATTAGACAAATCTACATATGAAATGAAACTCTCGCCAGTCTCTAATGGTAGTGTTTATGGTAAATGCTTTTGGAAAATTCACCCTCTGGTGTGTTGTATCTTTCAGGAAGGACACACGAGCACCATAAAAACCCTGCTGGAATTAGGTGCTGATCTTCATGCAAGGGATAAGAAAGGACGGTCAGGTGAGAAGCTTTTACACGCAAGTTGTTTGGTGACTTTGGATCTTTACAATTCTTTTGATTCATTTTACATCGCATTAATTTTTAAGCCCACCAAATTGTAAGCGTAGGACTTCTTTCTTTTTCTTTTTTTTTTTTTACTTCTGTTCAGTTTGTTTTTCTCCGATGTATTCATTGCTGATTTGCTACCATATTGAGTAATATTCTTTCTTCTGGTTCATTTTTTTCTCCTCTTTTCAAAAGCGAGTCTGTAATAGCGCATTATTGACCATGAGGCATTTAAAACATTTACCAGACATGGCTTGCTGGTTTTAACCCTTTATGCAACCGAACTGAAAGACTTTTCCCAAGAACACAAGAATACTGTAATTAATTCAACATTTTTAATTGTTGTAATTTTTTTTTTTCAAATATAAAATTCCATAAAAACACACATACACAGAAGGTTAAAGCATATTTATTAAAACAACAATATGAAGAAATAAAAATTTTCTAAATTATTTGAGGTACTGAGGTGAGGGTCCGGGTTCGATTCCTGGCCAGGTTCAATTTCTGTCCCTGTGTGCATGGAGTTTGCATGTTCTCCCCATGCTTGGTGGGTTTCCTCTGTGTACTCTGGTTTCCTCCCACAGTCCAAAGACATGCAGTTTAGGTAAATTGGCGTTTCCAGATTGCCCATAGTGTGCAAGTCTGTCCTGGGCGTATCCCCCCACCCCCCTTGTGCCCTGAGTCTCCTGGGACAGGCTCCAGGCCCCCGTGACCCTTTACACAGGATAAAGCGGTATAGACTTGAACTGAGGTCACTGGCACTTGGGTGCTGCTGTTTATTGAGGAACGTGCAAGGAGCAAAGCTGGCATTATTAGGAGCTTGGCCTTTAAAATAATAACTCTGGTGAATCTCACAATATTTTACATGCTTTTGCAAATAGGTCAGATAACCAATGTTTTCAAGACATGTTTTGACACCAGCGAACACACAAAACGTTTTAACTATAAAAACAAATATAAACTGGTTAAAAGTGGAATTTAAATCATTCTATTCTCTAATTCCCAGCTTTACACATGGCGTGCATCGGCCAGCATGCGATCACTGCTCGGACTCTGTTGCAACTCGGACTCACAGATACAGCCGACAGCACGGGCACTACAGCTAGACGACATGCCAAGAAACCAGACATAACCAAAGTGTTTGAGACACCGGTGGAGCCAGAACCTTAAAAATATCTATTCAGATCAATTGTATTGTATTATAATTCTACAGAAATTCTGTGCAAATGCATCTGAAGTGAATGAAGCACTTTTTGTTTGGTGTTTGGTGGCAAATCATTTAGAAGAAGACTTGCAAAGAAATTGTTACAGGAGATAATTCTGAATAAAATATAGGCATATATACTATTTATAACCCAAAAGTTTGTTGTTTTCTATGTATTTACACATTTGATCAGCCAAATAGCAGGCCATTTTGATGAAACTACTGAAACAAGGTGCAGTAATTTAAAATGAACGTACATTTGTTAGTCTCTGAAACCAACTGAATGAGACATAGAATACAGTACTTACATGATCAAATCGCAAAAACCTGTGCAGGTTACTGTACGTCAGGTTATAACATTAAAGGAGGATCTGATGCATAAGATAATTATATTTTGTAAAACATATGATCGTATATAAGAGTAGATAGTACTTTTGCTTTTAGCCGTAAATTAAAACAATTAATAAAACACCTTATGGTTATTATACAATGCAATGTTTACATTTTTGAACCTCCAAATTAAGAATAAAGGCTTCAAAATCCATTAATAAACCAGGGTTTTCTATAAAATAAAATAAAAATTATTGAAAAAATGAAATGGGAGATGTTAATGAAAGAGTTCTTCTACTAATGGAAAATAACAACAGTTGCTTTGTGCTTTGGTTTTGTGACATGTAGCTTCCATGGTGCCCATGGTTAGGTTAGAAAGACAAAATAATTCAGCTTGTTATTTTATAAAGCCTGCGTTAAAAAAAAAAACTATTGGTTTCGCACGGCCTCGCACATCCAGGGCCGAGGGTTCGGTTCCCGTCTCACTTCTGTATGGATGGAGTTGGCATGTCCTCACCGTGCTTGGTGAGTTTCCTTCGGGTACACTGGTTTCCTCCCACAGTCCAAAGACATGCAGATTAGGTGAACCGCTGTTACAGAAAATGATTTAACACCTTCTGACCAATCAGAATTGAGAAAATTACAGCACTATTTTTAATACTGTTTACTCTTTACTTGCTTGTCCTTTACTGTTAACTATTATTTCAAAATATATTTGGATTATAAGTACGTTGATCCTCTATGATTTTCATGTATGCATGAAAGTAGACATAAAATGCTTTATGAAACTATAAAGGTATGAAATAAATGTGATGCAGTCGTATAGAAGTTACATTTTTGTTTTGAATTGTGCATGACTCACAGCAATGTATGAACCTGGAATTTTTGCAAATGCAGGAAAAGTGTATAAAAATCATGAGGGCATCTTTAAAACTGTTGCCTACTAGCAGAACAGTAGCGTGTGGGTGAAGAGTGTGGCTGGTTCTGCAGGATGTTCAGTAAAACTAAGCAGCTGATTTTCTTATGAAACTGCACAAATTGTACCTGAGACTATATTTTGAGCACCACCTAGGCATTACGCCACTTACTGATATTTTTAAAACAATCAACATTGTTTCATTAATGACTGCTTACTGTTTTTTTTATAGTATTTCCTTTAGTGTAAAGACTTTTTTTCCTTACAGTAGAGCAGTGATTTTAATGTGCATAAAACTTTTGCACAGTATTACATTTTTCATGATTTATTGTGAATACATTCTCCGCCTCATGAGATCACATTTTCTCCATCTACAATGTGGGGGAGTCAAACAGTATCTGCACTCCCGTTATATTAATACTTCTGTTGGCTGCACTGTCTTATCCGCGCTTTCCGTTGAAGGTTATTGTCTCCCCAGTCACAGCTGTTCAAGTGTGAATGTGTAACGTGCCCACTTGTGATTTGCATAAAGGAAGAGCAGTGTGCCGTCATTACTATTTTTGTGATTTGATGGGGTACCTGGTGTCGAAACAACTCACGGAAGAGCGTAAACACAAGCATATGGATATCTGTGATCAAAATTTGGACCGATACTCTAAGGAAGGTGAAAGTTTCTTAAAGAGAATTGTTACTGGTGATGACACACGAACTCATCACTATGAGCCTGAGAGTAAACGGTAAAGTATAGAATGGAAACATCCTAAATAACCGACCAAAAAACGTTCAAAAGTCAACCATCAGCTGGAAAATTTAAGTTTACAGTTTTGTGGGATTCAGTATTAGAATATTATCAGGTTCAGCAATCAACAGCGCCGGTTACAGTAAGATCTCTTTTTTCCCCCAAATATATTTATTGGCATTTAACAAAGATACAACATAGTAAATATACAAAAACTTGCATTTCAAATTTCTACTTTCCAACCCATCCCAGTCCCTCCCTTCTCCCACCCTAACTACAAAACCGAACAAAAACAAACAACCAAACAAACAGAAGAAAAAAAAATTATCCTCTACTGCATCTTCATGTAACAGATCAATAGTATCAATATAATTTAACACTGGTTCCCATGCTTTATAAAAGGTTTTTAAAGACCCTTTTAAAGAAAAGCGGATTTTTTCTAGTTTTAAACATAAAAGAATTTCTTCTCCTATAAGAAGGAGGGGAAGCGTGTTTCCACTCGAGGAGAATAAGCCTCCTGGCCAATAGTGTGGTGAAAGCAACAACAGCTTGGGTTGTCGAGGATAAGTTTGAATCAAAAGGAATTCCGAATAGAGCTGTTAAAGGATTTGTACATTAAGATCTCTGCAAAAACTTTGTTTTGAGGTTTAAAAATATAGTCCTGATCTTGCTCCATCAGACTTTCTCCTGTTTGGTTCCCTGAAAGCAGCCCTACGAGACCAAAGATTCCCTTCTGATAAAGAAGTGGAGACAGCAGTGCATTCGTGACTCACGGCTCAGCCTAAAACATTTTTAATGAGGGAATACAAAAGATTGTCGACAGATAGACAAAGTGTATTTAAAAGCAAGGAGATTTTTATCAAAAAAATTAATTAAAATGAATTCTACAGCCAGAGTACAGATCATTTTTGACTCACCCTCGTACGTATACAATCATCATATGAGATTCTTTGGCCAAACTTTTTCCTGGTTGAAGTGATTAAGGTCAATTGTTATCTTGTCTTAAACAAAAACAATTACAGGAACAATTACAAAATACACAACATTAGAGCTTTGGCTTAAGAGCATGAGCTTGAGGTAAACACACTGCTCAAAAAATGTAACACTTTGAAAACACATCGGGAAAATCTTGCTGGAGTTCTATACTGAAATGGACTGGGCAATATGTTAGGAACGAAAGAATGCCACATCGTTTGATGGAAATCAAAATGTTCACCCTACAGAGAGCTGAATTCAAAGACACCCTGAAAATCATTTAAAAAAATTATGCAGCAGGTTAATCCATTTTACTGAAATTCAAATGGTACAAAATTGTACTTTTTTTTTTTTGGCCCCCACATGCTTGAATGCATGCCTCATAATGTCGGGTCATGCTCCTAATGAGACGACGGATGGTGTCCTAAGGTATTTCCTTTCAGATCTGGACCAGGGTATGGCTGAGCTCCTGACCAGTCTGAGGTGCAACCTGGAGGTGTCGCATGGATAGAAAAATAACATCCAAGAGATGTTCTAGTGGATTTAGGTCAGGTGAGTGTGGGGGAAAGTAGTCACTAACTCACTCCTTTACTGATCACCTCTACAGGGTTGCAGGGGGTGGAAGGCCTATCCCAGGAGACTTAGGGCACAAGCTTGGAGGGAGTGCTAATCTATCACAGGGCGCACACACACACATATATATATAGGCTATGCACTTAGGCTCATTCACACTACAACCGGGCAATTACGGGATTTGGACTGTGGGGAGGAAATCCACAAAACACAGGGAGAACATGCAAACTCCATGCACACAGACCTGGGGCAGGACCCACTGCACCAGCGTAGGGTCTGACAATGAGACCAAGGTTTTCATTCCTATATCTAATGGTATTCAGGGTGCTGTTGTCTAGCCTGCAGAGCTCTGTGTGTCCCTCAGTGAATATGCCTCCTCAGACCATCACTGACCCATGTTTCAATTCTTTATAAGCATTTCTCCATATCCTTTCACGTCTCTCTCATGTGACTCCTCCCACTTACCGTCAGTCCCGCCCACATGTACACAGGCCCCTCCCAGTTCGTCCGTCCAGCCTGTTTGACGTTCCAGCGCTTCTTTCATTTCCAGCTTTGCCGCTGATCTCCATTTTCTTCTTCAGGCCTGAAACACAGGAAAAGCGGATTAAACTCGTGAAGCAAAATGAATGAAGAATACGACGTGATCGTTTTGGGAACTGGACTTACGGTATACACTCGACATGATCAAAGTTAACACATTTAATCCATTTTTTTTTTCTAGAATTGATTTGTTGCTTGTAAAGAGAGCCGAAGCCTGACCAGCTAGCTGCTTAGCCGGCTAGTTTAGCTAGCATTAGTATAACTCAATACAGCTGCATTCTCACTACACTATCGGTGCACTAGGATTAAACCGTATCGTTATTTGAATGCACTGACTTTTTACAAAATGTAACGGATTGCGATGTAGAATTTCTTGTTGCTGCCCCGACTTCGCGTTGCTGAGTAGCGCCAGACGTATGGTTAGCTTTCTGCTGCTAGCTAACTTCTTTTTATTCACCTAACCGCATTGTGGCTTTGTCTTTGCTTGTCATTTTTGTATTATAATAATTTATAGCCCAAACTTCAGGATATTTAACTGCTAATTTAGATGAATTAGCGCACTGGCTAGTTATTAACTACGGCTAGCTGTCTAGATTCCTTATTAACTAATAACCTTAATCTCTTTCCCAGCAACCAGGACAACATTTAGCCATGAAAGGACCAAACAAAACACAATACGTTTTCAAATTTAGATATTTAGGTGAACGTAATTATATCTGATTGTGGGAGGGAAAAAAAAGCGCTCGAGCCAGGGGAGAGTATGCGGATGTGAAGTGTCTGTGTGTGTTAGCAGCGTTAGCTAGCCTTCTTTTCACCTCAGCGTTTTTATCACTTTTTAAAAATGTAATAAGTTTTTCATTAAGGAGGAGATTATCTTTTGTATAATAATTGTATAATTATGTCAAAGCAGTGCTTAATGCCTGAGCTAATTAATTGTTTGGCAAACGTTTATAAACCACCGCGCCCTCCTCATACAGTGCGTTAGGGCACCTCTCGATACGATAACATCACGATTAAAAGTGTGATTCACGATTTTATAAATATCCCGATTCGATATCACGTTTTGCCCCGATTTTGTCACAATTTTAAGCCTTTTTGAAAGTTTAATGATTAATTTTAAGTGAGAAAACCGATGTCATAAACAACATGCTACATTAAATTAATCATTAAACTTTCAAAAACTTGGGCAGCGTTTCAAACAATACAAAAATAACTTTAAATACAAGTGTTTAGCATTTAACAGCACATGTTTTTGCTATGTGTTGTGGCATAATTATTTTTAAACAAATTTCTCAAATAATGCACCCCTGCTACATTTTACCTCTCAAATGACTCCAAAGTCTCCGAACTCAATTTGACATGAGTGCGCGGGTTGAGTGGCTGCGAGCGTGCAGGTGCGCATGGCTTCTAATGCATGCGATTTTCGACTATGCGCTTTTGGAATTTTGCGACTGGTGTGAGCCAATTAATTTCAGTTAGGAGAAAATGGCAGATTGGAGGCTTTTAATGCACATGATTTTTCATAATGTGACGCCATAGAAAATATTTCTATTTGCCTCATGATGCTTCTGTTCTCAGTTCAGGGTAGATTATATTTGAGACTGATTGGCCCGATCAAAGTGAAAACCAATAAATTCTGGTCACCAGTTCATCTCTATTGTTAATGTAAAAAAATCATTTTTCTTTGTTTAAATCAATATTCTAATTCATTTGTCAAATCATTGTGGCCATGCATGAATCACCACACAAAAGAATTGCAATTCATAACTGAGTAAATTAGTTGGGTGTGTGGATTAGTCAAAACGTATATGACCAAACCTTTATTTCTGTCTTCATACATTTTTAACTGATATAGATATAACTTGGTATATTAAAGACTACTTATTTAAGTTGAATTCATCTTTACTGAGGATTAGGTCGGTATTCTGGGACCACTGGGTGTGAGTTAGGAATACACCATGAATTCATGTATTTTCATCTGCTAGTGTATTTGTGAGGTGGAAAACCAGAAAACACAGAGGAAATCTGGGAAACCTGCACAAACATGAGAACGACCGCAGTCCATGTGAAACTCCACACAGACCACACTGCTCCGCCACCACCTCCACCGCCATCATATATGATATGATATTGTTGAAGTTGCATTCTTTTTTTTTTTTTGACAAATTGTTGATACCTAATTTAAAATAAGTGCTAAACAATTAATCACATAAAAAAAAAAAAAATCGTAATGTATACATGTGCAAGTATCTAATTTTCAAAGGATGCTTTTTATGTAGTTAAGGCATCAGAAGACTGATGAGAGGGTTTCAGGTTCAAACCACAGCACCACAACCAAGTTGCTCCTGTTGGGCCCCTGAGCAAGGGGCCCAACAGTAGCAGATGGATAATGAGAGAGATGGATAATGAGAGAAAGAGAGAAAATTAAGTCACTCAACGTAAAATTGTGCAGCCCTTTTAAATATCTATATAGTATCAACTAGTACAGTAAGAATAATGTGAGGCAAATAATCAACCAAACTGCACAATATATCTTTATATACATCTCATCTGCATGTGATGCTCTGCTGGCTTCATACTTTGTCTCCTCTAAGAAACCTGTCAAATCTGATAACAATCCAGCGTTTTAGACTGTTATCGCACTCTGCATCACATGGGTTCAGCATGTCGTGCTTTTGATCGAGCCATCCGACACACTAAATTTGTTTTTAGAAATTTGTGTAATAACTGCAGGAAAAGTCTTGTCTACTTTATCACATCTGTATTACGTCTCGTTCATTGGTTTCATGTTTCAGTCATACGATCATGGATCTGGAGGTACAATAAAAAAAAACCTGTATGGTAGTCGGGGAAACATTAAAATGCCAGCATGCCTTGTAAGTTTAGCACAACTGAACAGGAAAGAGGAAGTTGGGAATCAGGGGGTGTTTGCTGTAGGTGCTCTGTGTAGAAGTCTCAGTAGTACTCAGAAATAGATACGGCACTGTAACTGCGAGGAAATGAAAGTGTGATCTGTTATTAGTTCTGCAAAAGAGAATTTGTTGTTTGCAGGCTTTAAGCCAGATTATTTTCTCATCACAAATTAATTATATATTTTATTAAAGTTCACTAAATAAAATTTGCCGCCCAAATTTGTGCCTTCTTAATTACAGAAGCATTTTGTACTACTGTCACTATTATTTTTGTTATATATTATATTATATTTATTTTCATTATAAGCATTTTGTGCTAGCCCAAAGTTTTAAAATAGTTAGTTCTTTTTTTTGTATCCTCCCTATTCTTTCTCTCTTCTTTAACAGAACTCAGGCTGCTGATTGCTGCTTGTCTGTCATATTTATGAGTAACGTGGATGCACTTGTTTCTCACATCACAGTGCAGAACTCATCCCCTTAGCTCATCCCACTTACTGAAGTTACAGACAACTGGCATTCTAGTTGTCTGTAACTTCAGTAAGTGGGATGAGCTAAGGGGGCGTCGCTGAAAAGAAAACTGAGTGAGTGTTGTGCTGCTCAGAAAGAAATCAACAAAAAACGAACAGAGCAAAGAAACAGCAGTTTTTGAAGCAGCAAGCCTTGACAGAATCGAGATGCCATGACAGCGTGCTGACATTTGGGATTGACTGACAGGCGAGTATCTGAGTCTCAGCAAACAGCCAGTGGCCCAGCAACATCAAAAAGGAGTTGAAATGTCAGTTTACCTGACACAGCATCACTCCTTCACATGACTGACTCACACTCTGTGTGTTGCATGCAGTCAGCTGAGTTTTATTTTTTTACTGGCGTTTTGTTAACATTTAACTTGTCTAAAACTTCTGACTGCCTTAATGAAGTCCAGAAGGTTCCATTTAATGCAGAACTTTTTCTGTACTTGGTCACTTGACATATCCAGGTCTAAGATGGTGACGTGGCCAGATTTTGATTTGTTTTTTGTTCATCACTGTTTGAATACCTGTAGTTCATTATGCTTTATTAGAATCTGTATCACAAGATTTTGATAAAATTGCAATTTTTATGAAATTGTAATGCAAACCTAGGTACCTTGATATTATTGTATTGCGTGGATGAATAATGAATACCATCCGTAATTCCTACTTGGACAGAGACTTCCATGGCACACACTCGATAAACAGACATTTTTCAAGTGTTTAATTGGTAATGGAGTTCATGGAGAACTGTTTATTTGGCACTTTTTAGAAGGAGACTTCATCACTGCTTATTAACACCTGGAACTTTTCTTTCATTATTTAGAGCTTTTTTTCCGACCCAGAATTAGATTTAATTAAAAACTAATTACAGCTAATTACAAGTGTTATACCACTGTAGGTTCAAAGTCTTTTTTTAATTTATATATATATATATATATATATATATATATATATATATATATATATATATATATATATATATATAAAATTTTTTTTTTTTTTTTTTTTTTTTTTAGGCTTTCTGGTTATAACCCTGGCTCTCTTAAAAACTTGACTAGGCTTTTAGGGAAAAATCTTAACTCGCACAAAGATAGGATCAGTGGACAGACAGTTAGAAGTTGCATGTATCTTATCAATGACCCAGATCAGGAGTGTGTCTTAAATTGTATATTACATAACCAATTGCAGGTAATAATATCTTAAATTATATTTCCAGTAAATAAAAATAACAAACTGAAACATAGTACTTCACAGTTGCCTGTGTGCTTCTGTTTCGCATCTAGTGGTGGCTATAACAATCCACCATTATTAGGGTTTATATATATATAAACTTAATATCAATAGCTAAAAAAACTAGAAGCGGTGTATATAATGTTTACTGAAATCTCAGGATCATTTTAATAAAAATAAAGAGGGAAGTTTATAACTGGGAATAAAATCGGTGGCTCTAAAAAATATCTACATATCTTTTCACTCCATAGCATAGGTTGGGATTTCTCCGACATCATTTATTTATTATCTTGAAAATAAAGTGCACAAGTGCATGTCTTAGTAATTTTTTTTTCATAGTGAAAACACTCCACATTAGACTCTGCTTTGGCCTTTACCAGTCTGAGCTAAAACAATAACCCAGCATTTGTTTTTAATGTGAAACTTTTTCAATGCGGCTGCAATGCATTTGTAGGAAGTGAGAGCATAAAATGGAGAGAGCGGTTACAAACGAGGGCTTGTGGCAGTGGAGGCTGGTGGTGTGTTCAAGGGTGTGGCTGTTTTTCAAATGTTGAATCGTGGGCCTGTAGTCATAGGATGGCGCTTGGGATATTCTGGTAGGGAGTGAACCCAAGAACAACACGGATTACTGTTCAAGAGAGAAACTCTTGCCTGCTTTTTCTCTGATGGCACGCAGCACTGCTTTTCTGTTTTCGAAGAAATTATCAAATTTAGCCACTGCACGTTTAGAAAACATTGTTTTAGCACGTGTAACACTTCAGCGCTCTGAGTGCTAAGTGCGATTCAGATGGCTCACTTCCTTTTTCAAGGAATCATCTGGCTCTTGTTTGCTTGTCCGCAGTGTATCAGAAAACAGTTTGGATGATGTTAGCAAGCAGGTATGCCATTGTTTAGCTAGTATGTTGAGTCGTGGACGAGACATAACGCATGCTCCATGTAAAGTCCACTTTATCACATGACCTCTATAACTAAAGTTAATCGCATTATAGACTGTGGGCAAGTATGCCCTGTTTTCCCCATGCGTGCTTGTTTGATATCTTGTGTTTATGCTCAGTACTTAAAGTGCTGTAAGCCATAAGAACAACTTTTGTTGTAGCAATGCATGACTATATATAAACTTTTTTCCCACTGCCTCTGTCACACATTTTCTTTTACATTAATTCTTAATTTGTACTAGGAATTCTTAAATCTGTAAATGCTCAGGCATAGTAATGGTATTTATTTTTTTTTTTTTTGGAAAGTACAAAGTTGAAAACACATACTGTATTTAGGGAAAAAAAATTCTCATAGTTATAGTTAATATAAAACTTCACAAGAGTCCCAGCTTACGCATCGTATCAGTACGAGTATTGCTGTTCGTTTCTCAGATCTCCTAGCTGAAATTTAAGAATCTGAGATTTGTTTTGGCAATGTGCAGACATTACAGTGTGTGTATGCATGTGCACATCCCCGAATGCCAGTACAAACGGTTTAATAGGATCTGCCATGTTTGGTTCATCATCTCCTGTCACACAAGACAGTTTTAGAACTCGCATAGTTTTCACACATTATCTGTGGCAGCCCGGACGTAGCTGATTGTCAACGTTATGTGTTTACGCTAATACCTGTTCAGGAGTAAAGTATCCCTGCTTTTACAGAATGTTTCTGTTTATAGGAGATTTTGTGTGTGTAAACATGCTGTGCCTGTGGTTTGTGTTTCTCACAGGAATGCATCCTGTCCGGGATCATGTCTGTGAAGGGAAAGAAGGTCCTCCACATGGACAGAAACTCTTACTACGGAGGAGATAGCGCCTCCATCACCCCTCTGGAGGATGTAAGTCTTTCATCAGTGCTTTTCATTAAAAAAGTTGTACAATTGAGCAGCTCAGCATCCTGAAAAACTGTCTGGATTTAATTCCATCCCCTGTTCCTGATGATATTGTGCACGACTGCAAAATACAGATTTTTGCCATTTGATTTTTCTTTTTAAAATTTTAATCTGAGCTCAAAGAACATCTCACAGTATGAAAGAAAAGTGTATTATTCCAGTTGTTGATTGATGATTTACAGTTGTTTTCAGAGAAATTATTTCGCCAAAGTTTTTATTACTTCGCGAGAGAAAATAGAGGCTGTAAGGGGAGAAACATTTTTTAAAATAGTTTTTGTGATAACAGGAACTAATTTGTCTTATTTGCTATATATGCATACAGTGTATAAATAAATATTGTTGTTGTTGACGTACTGCTGGGGCATACAAGGAATACCTCAATGAACATGCCCTTATTTAGGGGGTTTTCACATTAGGGCCCAAGGATTGTTTCAGAAAACACTTGGCCCCAAAGTCTGGTTCATTTTGATCAGTGAGGACACAACTGTTCCACACTTTGGAACCGTACCCGAATCTAATCAGTAATGGAAGCAGTCCTACATGAGAACAAAAGTAGACCGCTGTTTAGACGTGACACCATCAGTGGCGTCCGAAATCTTTGTGTGCATGCAGAATGCGCCAATCTCATACTCTGTCCTGCACAGCCATAGGTGATGAAATTGGGAGAAACACAAGAGCATTGCTTTTGACATTTTCTGAAATCTGAATAATATTAGGCATAGTGCGAATGTTGGCTTCCTTGTCCTTTTCTTCTTTTCTTCTGTTTAATAGCGGCTCACAAACCTGTTGGGGGCATGCTGCCACCTGCTGTAACAGAGGGTGTAAATGCATAAGTGTGCCAGAGGAGGGGGAGCAATCGTTCCTGGGCACCATTTTGCATTGGTCCACATTGCACCACCCTGTAGTTGATTTATTTTTACTCCAACGAAAGGCTCTGATATCATGCTGCATTTCTTACTCGCTTCACAATTCGATTATGAAACCTAAAGCAGTGTTTTATAAATGCTCTTCTCCTTTTTTTTCAGCTGTATAAGCGCTTCAGCTTGCCTGGTGCTCCTCCCGAGACGATGGGAAAAGGTCGTGACTGGAACGTGGACCTCATCCCCAAGTTCCTCATGGCAAACGGTATGAAAAATCTGTGTCAAATGCTGCAAGCTTCAGTAACTCTGCTAAGACTGTTGCTTAGCAATCAGTTGTAATGTAACACTTCTGCAAGCTTACTGATCATTCACGCCTCAGAGACGGGATCATACTAATATCCATGTGCTGGGGGGGAATGTTTTGTGATCATGTTGTTTTTCTATGTCTTTGTGAACTGGATCATAAGATGGCATAAGATTCTATTCATTCCGTTTTGTGTCTGTGTGTTTTAGGTCAGCTTGTGCGCATGCTTCTGATCACTGAAGTGACACGCTATCTGGACTTCAAAGTGATCGAAGGCAGCTTCGTCTACAAGAAGGGCAGCATCTACAAAGTGCCCTCCACCGAGACTGAGGCTCTGGCCTCCAGTAAGTGGTCTCTGTAGTTTTATTATCTTGGACAGAATCCTGTTTGTTGATTGTACGTTACAAATTAAAAGCTGTCACAATGCCAAAAGAATAGGGAGGATCTGAGTTTAGGACTAGGCTTGTTTTGCTTTCATTTGAAATGCACAACGTTTTGTATCAGACACAAAATCTACAGCTCGATTTACGTCTTGTGTGGCATAGGTGTGGTGAAGGAGATTGAAAGGCATTGGTGTACAATGGTGATGCATCCAGTCAAAGAATTTTGAATGAATGCAGTCACATGACAGGATGTTGCTATGCCGACAAAGTGACAGTTATGTCTAGCCTACGGAATTTGTCTTTGGAGCTCACACAATTAATGCTATGATCCCCTGGTATGATCTAACTATATAAACATAATGAGTATATTTCATTTAAAATAAAACAAAGAGTGTGGATGCAGAACAGACAAAAAGCAGGCTAGCAGATTATTTCCACAATATAAGAACAGGTCAAACATCTTTCTACTGAATCATCAGAGGACTAAAATATGAGCGAGAAAACCCCATTTATATGTTCCTCTGCTGGGCTCATCAGGTCATGCAACACCTCTGCGGCATTTATGGTTTTATAGATTCAAAGCTAGCGATAACATTGGATGAATTAAAAATTATAATGAAAATGGACTATAAGAAAGAGATCAAAGCAAAGCTGAGACACCAGCTGCAAACATTCTGTACTTCTGATTTGGTGAATGTAGGTAGAATATCGAGTGAGTTATAGGATGTGAGATCGCTGTTTTCATACTCAGCATTTGTAATTTTAGGGTCCACTTTGTAGAACCTTCATGTACATCTATTAAAATCATTTAGTGTCAAATATTAGTAGTTTAAAGAATCTGTGCACATTTATTTAAGAAACATGCACATTTCTTAAAATATATATGAAATCTTTAACAAGAATAAATTTTGATATTGGTTCATTCGGTCACCGAAGCGCAAAAAAAAAAGAGAGAAAAAAAAAACCCTGTTGCTTGGATTTTGCTTTATGCATTCAAATGTGTTTTAGATTAATGCAGAGGGATTTCTTGAATCTGCTTTCTGAAACTTTTAAATGTTGGTGTTACTTCCCTATTTTGGAGCATGGGATGGTGCATTGTGGTTATAATCACATTGTTTACAATTTAAGTGCACTGCAGTTCCTCCTACACTGCTAATCGACAGGTGTTGCTCTACTTTTCAGTCTCACTCATTTTTCTACACTACTCTCCTCTAGGCCTGATGGGACTGTTTGAGAAGAGACGCTTCCGGAAATTCCTGGTTTTTGTAGCCAACTTCGATGAGAACGATCCCAAAACTATGGAGGGTGTGGATCCCAACAAGACCACCATGCGTGAGGTTTACAAGAAGTTTGACTTGGGCCAGGATGTCATTGACTTCACAGGTCATGCCATTGCACTCTACCGCACAGACGAGTGAGTTGTCTTTGCATTCCATGGATAACAGGAAGCTGGGTGTTTTTTTTTTTTTTTTCGTTTTTTCGTTTTTTTTTTTTTTCCGTTACGTGCGTGATGATTCTCTGTTCCTCTTTACCTCTCTAGTTATCTGGATAAGCCTTGCCTAGACTCAATAAATAGGATTAAATTGTACAGTGAGTCCTTGGCGAAATATGGGAAGAGCCCCTACCTTTACCCACTGTATGGTCTGGGAGAACTGCCTCAGGGTTTTGCCAGGTCAGCCTCTCTTCTGTCATTCACACAGGGATACTAGTTCAATGCTTTTGAGAAGCTTTAACATAAATATTTTCACCCTGCTCTACATGTTTAAGGTGGTTGTGTTTTACAGATTGAGTGCCATCTATGGAGGAACCTACATGCTCAACAAGCCAATTGAAGAGATCATTGTAGAGAATGGCAAAATAGTGGGTGTCAAATCTGAGGGAGAGGTGAGTAATTCATTCTATTCATTCATTCATTTAGTTAGCAAGGGCTGCAAATGACATTTCCAGGTTTCAATGTGTGTGTGTGTGGGTTTTTTTTTTTTTTTTTTTTTTTAGGCTACATGGTGAACGGAGAGAATAAATAAATCAGTGCAACATTAGAATACTGTGTATTAATTAATAAAAACTGTGCATCAATCTTACAATATTTTCATTTAGATAAACTGGCAGCTTAACTCAAATACTCATCACGGGGAGTTTTTCCTTGCCACCACAAAACTCATTTCCATCATTTTTTTTATTCTGGAAAGCTGCTTTGTGACAATGATCACTGTTAAAAGAGCTCTATAAAATTTATATAATAAAATTTAATTTATAATAAATAAAATTTTATTTAGTTGAAATAGATTTTGCAGTGGTAAAATGCTCGCCCGATCATCCAGAGATAGCAAGTTCAATTCCAGGGTTATGCTGCAGCCTCTCACAGCCAGGGGGCCTAGAGAGAGCTGATTGGCCGAGTTCTTTCAGCGGGGTGGGATAAGAGGCACTTGGCGCTCTCACATCTCACATCTCTACAACCAATCATGGACGGAAGGAGCGGATAGCGCTGTCCTCAGAGTGTGTTACGCTGCCCAACAACGGTGCATGAACGAGCAGTTCAAAAAGATGCGGTCAGTGAGGAGGAAACACGTGATGGTTTTCGGCCCTCCCTGACTGATGTCAGTAGCCTTAATGTGGGAGCTTCATCTGCAACTGCTTGTGGGAAGTTTTCCCATGCTTATAAAACCCAGTAGTTAAACCACCAGCAATCAGCTGCCGTAAATAGTAAAATGCACCCTTTGGCACAGCCATGATGGTTACTGTTACACTGTGCAGCGATTTTATTTAAATCTTATTTAGCTTTAAAGATGATTCAAAAATAACCACAAAAGTTATTTCATTAAATGAAGCAGTTAGGTGCAGGATTTAACTTTTTTTTTTTTTTACTCATTAGGTATCTTTTCTATACAATCTAAAATGAAAGTGATACCATTCCAGTACAGCAAAAGAAAATGAAATCTATTCCCAGCATAGCCTTACATTATAATCCATAAGCAACAGAATTTATCATCTTGTCTATTTCCAGACTTATAACATATATTTAACCTGCTTTCTTTACCATCTGCCTTGTCTGTGGTTTCCACTGTGTCTAGTAAACATCTGCACAATTTGGTTATACAACCCCTAATTCAGCCTAGTAGACAAGTCATCACTGGTCTCACTCCCAGTTAATTTTATGTAGACCTTCAGTGACCAGTACTGTCGAAGTTCAGATAAGAATTTGTAATAGTCTAATTGTGCCGTCTGTATAATTTGTACACATGAATGTTACTTTTGTTTAAAAGGTATTTCAGGATTGAAGCGAGTAAGACCCATTACAAAGCCAAACTAAATGCTACTTTTGTCACTGGTTAGATGCTAATTGCATCGAGTATGTAGTACAGGGTGAGACAGTGAGGTAAAGTATCAGTAGCTTTCAAAAATGACATTATAAGGCATGAAATCAGTGCAGACGATTTGAGTAACATGTCGGCTCTGGGTTGATGTAATCCAAGACAGTACTGTACAGTTAACCATGAATACAAAAAAAGAGTTAAAAAAAGATTAACTGTATAACGTTTGTTCATTGCGAAAGTAAGAAGTATTTGCACTCCGACTGTCGTCTGTAGATTTCACAAACATCAATTTGCGAGCTGTAGGAGAGAGGATCACTTCTGTGGGTTTCTGCAGATTGCCTGCTGAGATGAGGAAGCTGTTTCCTTGACCTTCGGTGCGATAGTGAAGTCTCCTGTAGTGTTTTTCAGATGGGTTGCGGTGCAAGATGTCCCTGATGATGCCCCTTACCCTTTGTAGGCAGCATTTGAGAGAGATGTCCTTGATGGTTTAAAGCTGAACACCAGCATTGTGTGTTGGGTGATTTTTGTTCACTACATGCTGGAGGCTCTTTTGTTCAGGGATTGCACAGCTGCCATACCACACTGAAGTGGTTAGTGGTTACTCGGACACACTGTATTCACACTGACTACAAAAAGCAAAACTAATCTAAATCTAAACAAATTATATTCAATCAGCATATTTACAAAAATCGTGATGCTAATAAAACCACAATACAAAATCAAATCATGATATCGTATCGGCTGGTCCCTGGTTATTCCCATCCCTACTGCACATGTATGTCCATAGGATCATTGACTTGTTGCTGGTGTGTGGCATTTCTGTTTTATGTCTGAGCTGCAACGTAATTTGTCAAAGTCTGACAAACTTTTATTTGTCATGTGCAAGATGAACAATTTTTAACAATATTTGTATAATACATGAAATATCACTAACAAATAGTTGCCAGGTGGCATTTATATGTATATGTTTCATACCTTTTTGCATGTTCAGATTGCTCGCTGTAAACAGCTGATTTGCGACCCCAGTTACATTATGGACCGGGCCAAGGTCATCGGCAAGGTGATCAGAGTCATCTGCATCTTAAGCCACCCCATTAAGAACACCTCAGACTCCAACTCTTGCCAGATCATCATCCCTCAGAACCAGGTCAACAGGAAGCATGGTGAGACACACAGGAAGTGCAGTTCATGCACTCAGTAGTGTGGGGTTTTGCAGGTTTCGTTTTGAGAATCGAATTATGACAGTGTTTGCTTTTTTTTTTTTTTCTTTTTTTTTTTGTAGATATCTATGTGTGCATGATCTCGTATGCACACAACGTGGCAGCGCAGGGTAAATACATAGCCATCGCCAGCACCACTGTGGAGACTAATGACCCTGAGAAGGAAATTAAACCAGCTTTGGACCTGCTCGAGCCTATTGAGCAAAAGTAGGTGTTTTTTTTTTTTCTTTTTTTCTTTTTTTTCTTCTCCTGTGTTACAATATCCTAAAATTACAATATGATGTGGTGGGAAAATGCTGATTGTTTTTGTTTGTCCTGTTTGATCTTCCACAGATTTGTGAGCATCAGTGATCTCTATGGTCCAACCGACCTGGGAAATGACAGCCAGGTTAGTATGTTGGCTTGTTAGTGTGGTATTGTAGTTGATTACTGTGTGGATTTACTCTTTATTAAAAGTCTGGCGCATACAATAGAGCAGGGACATTTGATTTAAATTGGTAAACATTCAGTTACATGAAGTTCCTTTTCTAGAAAAGATGGAACGCGCAACTAACATGACTGAATGGCAGCAGCAGTTATTGTTAAATGTTTAACATTTGAAATTACTTGATTGGAGTTGTAAGTAAGGCATATCAGTTTGGTTGGTTTGTATCACAATGGTGCTTCACATTAGTTATGACTAGTGCCATTGACTCAGAACAGACGAGACGCATTAATTTTAAATGCGATGTTGGAGGATAAACAATTACTTCTTTGTACTTTTGTTAAACTATGGATACTCTACCCTTGTAGACATGATGTCATGTAGCTAATCTCTGGTCTGATGAGCTGCCTTGAGTTAAAAGAAAATGCGTCCTCTTCACCGCTTCGTATCAATTGGGGGGAAAACTTTCTTTAGCCATTTTTGTGTTGCCTGGGATTAAAACAAGCCAACGAGATTTTCTCCCTGATGGGACCTGATGATATATAAACAAATGCCTTTCCCGAGTTTATTACCCAGCTATGCTCAGCTCTGCTAGGGACAGGGCTTTGTAGCAGTTCAATTACCTGCTACAACCTGTTATAGAAATAGTAAAATATGGGACCTTTTAATGAGCTCTGTGTGACCTTTCTTTGATCCCAGATCTTCATCTCTCGCTCCTATGATGCCACGACCCACTTCGAGACCACCTGCGATGACATCAAGGACATCTACAAGCGAATGACTGGCACAGACTTTGACTTTGCCGAGATGGAGCGCAAGAAGAATGACATCTTTGGCGACGGGGCCGACCAGTAATTTAACTGAGCTCTTAACATTGTTGAATATCAGATATTCAGTGGATGATAATCTTTAAGGAAAAAAAGAAAATGGAAAAAAAAGGATAACCAAAATGGGCTAGCTGATTATCACAAATGAGTTTTTTTTTTTTTTTTTTTTTTTTTTCTTTCCATAAAGGAATTTCATGTATACAGTTACAGATTTAGCATTTAAAGGGGGAGATGGGTCAGGTGGTCTGCTTTGTATAATCAGGTTATGAGACATATTGCACTGATTGTTGGTTGACGTCCTGTATTCAGTTGCCATCATTGTGTTTTCACCCTGTTCACACAGGAAGGGCATTTAGTCCGAAGATGCCAAATCACCAGATGTACTCAAGTGATATAAAGGCACAAGTCACAGAGTGAATTAAAAACAAAAAAGCAGAAGTATTTTTTTATTATGACTATGTACAAAACCTTACAGATGGCCTCTCAAACAGAGGTGTCAAAAGTTTGCTTGATTTTAAGCTGCAGTTACCAGCTTTTAATGCCAATTTCATGAAATTCATTGTATTTTCTTACAGATTGGTGCTTGTACTAGTTACTGCATTGTAGCTAGTAATATGTCCAAACCTTGCTTTGCAAATGTAAGGGGTGTGTCAAGAACACCAAATTCGTATAATATCTCCCTTTAATACTGCTTAATCTGTCAATGATTATATAAACATTTATACGAATGAGGATTATGTATATCTGCATAATACAAATGAAGACTTTGGCATAACTGGTAACAGGGACGGGAGTTTGGGGAGGGGGGTGCAGCTTTTGCCTTTACATCTCTGTTAAGCGGCAGTATGTGATTCGTGGGCCACCAGTCATGCGTTTGTCATATGTTAATAGAAAAGATACTTAATGAGTAGCTCTGTACTTTCTGAACGTGACACATTTTTTGCACATTTTATTTTGTGTGGCAATTATTACCTTCAAAAAGCCTCCAGGGTCTATAACTGCCTCCAGGTTGAAAATGAGCAATTAAGTAGTGCCAAGAGGGTTTTTAGAAGAGGTAACTGTAGAAGCCTTTTGAAGGTAATTTTTAAAACACTAAAGTGTACACAAAATGATTTTTGGTGAAAATGTCAGACTTTTCTTTAACATTAGTCTATGAAGCTGCTCGAACACTGTGCTCTTATATTAGCAGCCGAGAGAAGAAGCTCTTGAAAACACACGAAACGTGGCCTAGTTCTCCTTTATATCTCTCTCGCTTTAGAAAGGACCAAATGTCTACTGCAGTATTGACATGGCAGGGGCCCTGTGCAAAATGTCGTCAGTGTTTTAATGAACGGAAGAACTGTGCTGAGCAGATGGGGCTCAAATAATTTCTGTACTGCTAAAGTAAAAACAAAGTAAAAACAAATGAAACTGTTATTTGTGTTTTTCTTCCTAATGGAACCTGTTACAAAAATCACCACAAGTTTAAAATTCAAGATTACAGTTCAGTCTTGTATCATCCAAATACTGTTAAAATCTTGAGTATTAAAAATGTCTGAAAAAAAAAAATAACGCAACCAACCATCCAAAAATGAATCTCATCTCCGACAATAAAGTACACTATATGCCCTTAAGTTACAGATTTATTCCCCTTTGGTTTTGTTGTAACCTCCACTCTTCTGGGAAAGCCTTCCACTAGATTTCAGAACGAGGCTGTGGTGGCTGATCATTCAGCCACAAAAGCATTAGTGAGGGCAGGTACTGAGGGTGTTCCAGTTCATCCCAAAAATGTGCATTGAGGTCAAGGTAGGGCAATCAGGTTTTTCCACTCCAACCTTGGCACACCATCTCTTCATGTAGCTCGATTTGTTTTAGTAACACTGTCAAGGGAATATCAACTAAAACGTCTATAATACCTGACTCATGGGAAAATGTTGCCTGTATATACAGTATAAATGTAGAATACCTATTTTAAAGTGATTATTAAATTTCAGAGTAAAAATATAATTATTGTTGGCTGGTACAGGCAAAAGTGCTCTTTTGTAGTTTATACATTATTCATATATCATTAGTTTGTGAAGGACACTTTTGTGTTTACATGGTCTTTACCATCATATACACAACAAAAAAATATGTAAAAAATCAACACCTGGATTTTAACAAAGCTACTGGGTAAGAGCCTTTCTTATGTAATTCTAATATACTCTCACCTAAAGGATTATTAGGAACACCATACTTGACCCCCTTTCGCCTTCAGAACTGCCTTAATTCCACGTGGCATTGATTCAACAAGGTGCTGAAAGCATTCTTTAGAAATGTTGGCCCATATTGATAGGAGAGCATCTTGCAGTTGATGGAGATTTGTGGGCTGCACATCCAGGGCACGAAGCTCCCGTTCCACCACATCCCAAAGATGCTCTATTGGGTTGAGATCTGGTGACTGTGGGGGCCATTTTAGTACAGTGAACTCATTGTCATGTTCAAGAAACCAATTTGAAATGATTCGAGCTTTGTGACCTGGTGCATTATCCTGCTGGAAGTAGCCATCAGAGGATGGGTACATGGTGGTCACACCATTACACCACCACCAGCCTGCACAGTGGTAACAAGGCATGATGGATCCATGTTCTCATTCTGTTTACGCCAAATTCTGACTCTACCATTTGAATGTCTCAACAGAAATCAAGACTCATCAGACCAGGCAACATTTGTCTTCAACTTCCCCAATTTTGGTGAGCTCGTGCAAATTGTAGCCTCTTTTTCCTATTTGTAGTGGAGATGAGTGGTACCCGGTGGGGTCTTCTGCTGTTGTAGCCCATCCGCCTCAAGGTTGTGCGTGTTGTGGCTTCACAAATGCTTTGCTGCATACCTCGGTTGTAACGAGTGGTTATTTCAGTCAAAGTTGCTCTTCTATCAGCTTGAATCAGTCGGCCCATTCTCCTCTGATCTCTAGAATCAACAAGGCACTTTCTCCCACAGGACTGCCGCGTTTTTCCCTTTTCACACCATTCTTTGTAAACCCTAGAAATGGTTGTGCATGAAAATCCCAGTAACTGAGCAGATTGTGAAATACTCGTCTGGCACCAACAACCATGCCACGCTCAAAATTGCTTAAATCTCCTTTCTTTCCCATTCTGACATTCAGTTTGGAGTTCAGGAGATTGTCTTGACCAGGACCACACTTCTAAATGCATTAAAGCAACTGCCATGTGATTGGTTGATTAGATAATTGCATTAATGAGAAATTGAACAGGTGTCCCTAATAATCCTTTAGGTGAGTGTATGTAGTAAGTAGTTTCTCATTTCTTAAACAACCATGTTGAAGACACCCTGTGGTTGTAGCAAATATGTTAAAATTTCTCCTTAGAAAACAACCAAGCAGACTGCTCAAACTTGTGAACTTGGTTGAGGACTGTAAACACATTAAAACCTGAAAGGATAATGTTGAACCATCATCTTCAAGGAAGAAATTTGGTCAGAAAGACATCCTGAATGAGTGATGGGAGATCACATAAAGGCTTGGTGCAATCGAATGTTAAAACAAGTTCACAGTTATGTTTAATAGTGAAAGTAAGAGCATTTCCACATGTGCAATGTGAAGAGGATGGGACTAAACTGCTGTATAGCCTTCAGAAAAACACTTCAAGAAAAAAAAGGCTTCAAATTGCTTAGCACTAAGAATGCACAGTGGAGGTCTGAAAAATAGTCATGTGGTCTGATGAGTCCAGCTTTACCCAACTACAGAGTGATCATCAAGCCTAGTGACTACCATACAAGCTCATGAAGGCGGCGTTTTAGTTGGTCAGGTCTAAGTTCAGCAACTTTGTGTCCAAAAAACGAGGTCGGGTGACCTAAAAAAAATACAAGTTTTCCCCATGATTTTCTTTTTCTTTCCTCTTGGCACGCAATGTGAGTCTTCCATCATAATACAGGATCTTGGAGAGAAAGTAATATGACTCTGGATGGAAATAAATGATGTGACATTGTATAAGTTTATTGAAAAGATTAAAAAGGTGGTCCAAAGAATTATTAGTGTATGACTTTTTTTTTTTTTTTTTTTAAAGCTGGACAGTGTGTTTGTAAATATAATATCAGTGGAATCCAGTCATCAAACCATGCCTGAAAGTCTATGTAAAAACCACTAAAATTACATTTCTCTTCTCTTAGAAGAGGCTTCAGGTTTTAGGGACCTTCGACCATCCACCACAGATCCCCACAGGACGTCTTTCTGACCACATTACTTGGCTCAGAAAAATGATGCTTCAGTAGTAGTAAAGTAGATGCTTTACATAAGTAGTTTCAGCAATTTCTCCTTAGTTGTTTTCTTTGCTTGATGCAGGACAATGATTTGACTCTTCTGAAACAGAGTAACATCTTTGCCTTCACCACAGGATATGTCTTTTGACATGGCTGTTTAAGCTAATCACTGCTTGAGTTAAATAACCTGTTATCAGATGAACCAGGTTAATCACTGCAGTAATTATGCTAAGCTAATAGTTAAGAAACGCTCCTAGCTATTAGCATAGTTAAATCCTGGTGGTGACTTAGTGAAATATACTGTATATGAAAGACACTTTTTCCTGACAGTGTCTACATTTTAAAATCTAAAACAAATGCAGGAAACTGTGTATTTAATATGCGCACACTGAATTGTAGCAGACTTTTATTATGATATAAACAAAAAGTTCAGTAAGACTGTACAGTGATAGAACATAAAGAAGTCGGCGGGTCAGTTAAGGAGAAATTACAACTCTGATTATTACTAACAAGTCTATCCTGAATCATAATATCCAGTTTCATATGTACTTTTCATTCGTCTAATGATAAAGGTTAAATCATGAACACAGCTGCGTGTGTGAGAGAAGTGAAGGAGGTTTGCTATTAGCAAGTTGCTAGCTGAGGTACGGACGGACTGTGCCACCCAGCGGGGTGATGGACTGTACCACAGCTGCTATCAGCCGCAGTAATAATAACAACACACTGATATAAACATGGATTCACCGGCAGTGAGCTCGTGTTTCGGAGAAATCGGTGAGTCGGGCTGAGGTGTGAAATGTTAAAACGATTATTTTCCTTGTTTGCTGAAATAATTTACAGCAAATTATTTACTCCTGATTTCGAAGAAAGACAATGTTGTTTATCTGCCCTTCTTTGCATAGCATGTTAAATATTTTAATAAAGCAGTTGTGCTGACCTCCTCTATAAAGTATTCAATATTTTCTGTTTTATGAAAAAAAAATATATATATTAATGATTTTAATTTAAAAATATATTAAAACTAGTTTGATGATCTCAGTCATTTAAGTGTGACAAATATGCCAAAAATAAACTTCAGGAAGGGGGCAAATACTTTTTCACAGCAAGGTGTGTATGTACTGTTTATATAATGAGAGCGCGAGAGTGAGACTTTTACATTCCTTTATTTGTGCTAGGCACATTGAGCAATAAAATTTGTGTGCCTAAGTTAATAGGTCAGTAAGATTCTCTTTAGAAAACTTAACAAAATGTACACATTAAATGGATGAATGAATAAATAAATAAATATGTGAATAAATTAAATAAAAAAGCATGGTTGTGGTTCTCTTAATTAAGATTGTTTGTAAAAAAAAAAGTTTATGAATTTTTATTTAAAAAAATTATTTATGACTGAGCATAAAGCCTTGTCACAGAGAAAGAGAGAAAGGACAATGTTGTTTTTCTGCTTTTTTTTTTAGAATAGAAAATATTTAATAGATAAAGTAGAGGAAGATCATCAAACTAATATTACAATTAGGTTGATGATCTCAGTCATTTAAGTGTGACAAATATGCCAAAAATAAAATTCAGGAAGGGGTCAAATACTTTTTCACACACACACGTGTGTGTATACACGCACAGTGCTGAGATCATCAAACTAATTTTAATATTAAACAAAGATCACCCAAGTAAATACAAAATTCAATTTTTAAATTATTATTTTTTTTATTTATTAGGGGGGGGGGGGAGACCTGCCTGGGCAGATTTAGAAAAAAGTGAATAACCTCATGAAATAATTCATAATTAATAATGGTTAATAATAATTCATGAAATAATTGTAACTAACCAAATTTTTTGGAAAGCTAAGTTAAATTTCACTTTCCACACCCAGGCCTGATTACTGCCAGACCTGTTCAATCAAGAAATCATTTAAATAGAACATGCCGCAATCTAAAGAAAGAGATGTAAAAGTATTTATTCCTAAATTGTTTGTGTGACCATTTACTCAAGAAATTTGTTGTTAATGAAAATCACATAAATTCTGAAAAAATGTTCGGATTCTACTTGCGAGTGTTTTGAAATTTACACAGAAGACAACTGACTAATGTTAACTTTGACTTGGTTGACTTCAGCGCATAAAATTTGACTAACTTACTACTCTGAATTGGGAGATTTATCTTGCTGTTGTAAGAATTGTGTCTAGTTATGTTTATTAAGGATGGTAATCATTTATACTGCAGATTTTAAAGATGCTGGGATATCACTATTGCGTGGCTGAGACGATATACATATCTATACTGTTTACACTTTGTTCATTTGAAACTTCATTTAACCACAACTCCACCTTAATAAGATACCCACATGCAATGAAGTCATCTAGTATGAGGTCTCCTACACATTTCCTGTAGGCTTCTGGTCTGAGCGGACACCAGTGCACGAGGCTGCGTCTTTAGGACAGGTCGAGAAGCTCCAGCTTCTGGTTGATAATGGTGCTTCAGTAAATTCAGCCACAGTAGATAACATGACTCCGCTGCATGACGCCTGCATCCAGGATCACCCAGAGTGTGTTCGAGTCCTTCTGACTGCTGGTGCACAGGTGAGGTGTTCTGTCTTAGGTGAACATGTTATGGTTTCTTTGTCTCACTAAACTTTACAAATAGCAATATAGAACTTCGTATTAAAATATGTTTTTTCCTAGTCCTGAAAACACTGTCCATGTGTATGTTGTGTTTAAGGTGGATGTACGGAGCATTCATGGTAGCACCCCTCTGTGCCACGCGTGTGCAGCAGGCAGTGTGGAGAGCGTGAGACTGCTTCTGGAGCATGGTGCTTCAGTGAACCCCTCCCTCACAGCCCTCACTGCCTCTCCTCTGCATGAGGCCTGCATACGTGGTAAGACTTGCACAGGGCGAAGAGAGGGCTGATCGGATTGAGATTAATTAGCCCCTTGTCTAACCCATTTAGATGAGTATTTAATCACTGCTGTAACTAGAAAGATAGTGTATTGGTGAGATCTGAACCTGAAGTTATAACCCGCTACTAGCAAATAGAGATGTTTGATTTGTGGATGCAGGTGACCAAGAATGTGTGAAGTTGGTTATATCAAAAGGAGCCCATCTGGAAGCTTTTGACATTCACTTTGGGACGCCGCTGCACGCCGCCTGCGCTAAAGCACATCTGGAGTGTGCATTACAGCTGCTCAATGCAGGTGAGAGGGAAAAAAGTTGAAGACTGCTTGGTGACCCTTTAGTGAATGTTTTATTATTTATCACACCTATGTTAAATTCTTTATGCTGATTAGTAAAAAAAAAAAAAAAAAAAAAGCTGTGGCTTAATGTTCTATAACCAGCTGCTCTGAAAGTAATTCTGGCTGTAAGATTTAGTTTAGGTTAATGTAGCTGTTCTGTATATTGTTGTTTCTGTAGAACCAGATGTGGGCAAAGTACAGACATCCTGTAAAGGTAGAGGTTCCCATGGGCAAATATTACTCAAGTTTAAGTAGAAATACTCTATTTACTTGTGTACTTGAGTAAAGGTACAGAAGTACTCACCTTCAAGTATCAAAAGTGCAAGGCTTATATTAGCTCACAGTAGCCTTTATCATAGTATAATCGTTCTCTCGCTCATCCTTCCCTCCCGGTACCGGTAGTTAAGTAAAAGTACAGATTCTTGCGGTACTTTTGAGCGGAGTAAGAGTAAAAAGTATCCTCTAATAAAACAACTCAAATAAAGTACACATACTCAATGTACTCAGTTACCTCCCACCTCTAAATCTATAATAATAATAACCAGTTAATATTTGAACAATTGACTGTTGGTACAAGTTTTCTGTAAAGAGATGTTTATTTTACATTTATGGAAGGAGTCTCCAGTGCTTTGTAATGGTTTTCTGCCATGGGAGAGACATCATGACAGGATGACAGGAAGTAACATGAAAGGTGTGGTGTATTTTTTTTTTTTGTCTTATTAACTCAAAGAAAGGTGAAAGAATGATTTTTCTAGATTTTATGTAATGTAAGTAATAACAAGAACTAACTTATAACTGCAATTAGGGGGAAAAAAAACTTAGTCATGCTGTTATAAGATCATATTCAGAATAGTAAACTGAACATAACCCAATTGTTGATTATTTTCCTATAATAGCACAGCTTATGTTTTATCCTTTAATTCATGTAGAAGTGTAACATTAATGACATGATCATTCTGTTATTCGGTTTTATAAAGACATTGGCAGTAATATAAAACTATATTAAATCCTGCTTTGCATTCCTTTCAAACAGAAAATCCTTAAATGAGATATTTTTAAAGGTGCCCGCGTGAATGCCGCGAAGTTTCACGAGACGGCTCTGCACCACGCAGCAAGAGTAGGTCTAATTGATCTGATTGGACTACTGGTGGAGTTTGGTGGAGACGTTAACGTCAGGGACAACATGGGACGCAAACCAATAAATTACACCACCCCCGGATCTCCATCGCACATCTGTCTAGAGTGCTATGAGAGTGAGAATACATTTACATTTTTTTTTTAAATACTGAATTATGTCAATTACAGATGTAATAGAGATTATTTATAAAAAGCAGTGGACTGTGATGAGTATGTTTATTATGAGTTTTTTTTTTTTTTTTTTGTGGTCGTGTGTGTTGTGGTTGTGTGTGTTCCCGCAGGTTGTCCTCTGTCTCTCCAGCAGCTGAGTCGGATCGCACTCAGGCATGTTCTGGGCACGAGAGCGTTGCAGGTCATCAATAAACTCGACATCTCACAACGGATCATCAGCTACCTCTGTTACAAATAATACAGCAAAACAACGTTATCTAAGTATATTGTGTTTCTGTGAATATGATGGAGATTTTATGCTGTGACCAGAACTGACACATAAACTGTTTGTTTATGTGTAAACATTTGACGAATTGTGCAGAACTTTTAATTCAAGTTCATATTTTCTTTTAAATTAAGCCAGAATAGGAATCCTGTGTCTTACTCTATGTAACCGATTAATAATTAGTGTATAAGCCCTGTGGTTCATATATAAATTGTCTGATGTACTTTTTCTGGGCTCCAATGGCCCATGAGTGACTGGGGGCCCCTAAAAATGCTGAGAGGTGAAAAGAGGTGGCAGGTTCAAGGTTGGGGCCTAGTACATTATGTTAAGCTTTCAAGGAGCCCAGGACCTTTAATGGTGCCCCTGTTTGAGTCTCTTATCCAGTCCGTGTGCATGGAGTTTGCATGTTCTCCTCATGCTCTGTGCATTTCCTCCAGGTGTCCTGGTTTCCCCCGCAGTCCAAAGACAGGCACTGTAGGCTGACTCCAAATTGCCTGAGTGAGCGATTGGGTTGTGTGTGTCCTCCAAAGAGTTGGCACCCCATGTGTCAAAGCGCCCCTGCCTTGTGCCCTATTTTTTCTAAAAATGGATTCAGGCTCCCATGACGATACACAAAATAAACGGCATGAAAATGAATGAATTCACAGTTATTATTTCAAATTTTCAAATTGTATTAACCGATCATTTTTACATGTTACAACAAATTTCTGTACTTTCTACTACTTTTCACTACATTTCTGCATGCTTTCGCCACAGTGGTGTGTTGTATTTTAGGCAGGAACCTGCCTGCGCCACCTGCTGACTATTGTGTGTAATTACCCGATTTGCTTTTCGTCCATGAAGCTCTTAATCATGTGGCAGGTGTTTAAAATCTCAAGAGTCTTTTATCTGACTAAAGGGTATTAATATAAGCTCAGTACTTCTGACACTTAATTATATTTGAAGGTGAGTACTTTTTGTACTTTTACTTAAGTAGAAATATGAAAGCCTTTTACTTATGTAATATTTTATCTAGGCTATATCTACTTTTACTCAAGTAAAGGATTTGTGGACTTTGCCCGCCACTTAATATGACAGAAAATGAGTTAAAACCAGGCAACTTTTCTTTCTTCACTTGATCTTTAATTCATTAAATTAAAAATGTAATCAAATGCTGAAACTTTTACACAGTGGTGACGGTGGCTGCATTTTGATGCAGGTTGAAAGCAGGTTTTTAAATTCTTTTTTTTATTTTATTTTGTAAAGCATATACAATTTCTAGTGTTCATGCTAAGGTGTATGTATGTATGTGTGTGTGTATATATACACACACACACACACACACACACAACATTGTGGAAGTTTGCATCAAAGAAACTTATATTTCTTAAATTAAAATACTTTCACTTTGTTTAATGCATTAACTACAATTTCTGTCCCTTAGTGTGATATAATGTCATATTGTGTGGCACAGAACACATTATTTATTTTATTATTATGTAATATTATTTTCAAATATAATAATAGTAATAATAATAATAATAATAATAATAATAATAATAATAATAAATTATATTGCTACCGTCAGTCTAGTGAAGCATCCTGAGATCCTTTATGTGTCCTGTCGCTTCTCAGCCAAGGGAGCCAAGGCTCACTCCTAATTTTGCCTAAGAACACAGCCATGAATAAAAACATACATACAAAAACATCTAAAAATTGTGATGAACACTGTCTTTTTCCAGCACGATTAGAGCATTTTCCCACGTGGCAAAAGTGACTCATGGCAAGATGAGTCACTTTTGTGTCACTTTTGTGTTTCAAAAGTGAAATTTTGGGACTATGCTCCTGTGGAACTTCCTTGTGGTCAATCCTCAAACAAAACCCACAAATCTTGACAGCTCCAATGATTGACTATGTAAGAATGTGCTGCCATCAGTCAGGATGTGGCCCAGACGTTGATTGACAGCTTGCCAGGGTGAATTGCAGAGGTCTTGAGAAAGAAAGAGTCTGCAAATATTGCCTCTTTGCATAAACTTAATGTAATTGCCAATAAAAGCCTTCGACACTTGTGAAATGTTGTACATCTGACAAAAGGACCTATAAACTATGACGCAGCAGAGTTAGTAAAAATTCATATTTGTATCATTCTCAAAATGTTTGGCCACGGCTGTATTTTCTCAAGTAGCAGAATCAACGCATATACATAAATATGTATGTGTGTGTATATATATATATATATATATATATATATATATATATATATATATATTTTAAATGGCGTTTTGCAACAAAATAAACTGTATAGATAGATAGATATAGAGATATCATGTTAACATGCTTTCAAACCATTATTTGGATAACTGTCATTTATTATCCATTTGTTTTTATATTAAACGCGAGCTTTTATTTACAATTAATGACAAAGTTACAAAAATGAAGCGTCATGACCGAGGCACGTGCTGAACTACAACCGCCAGATTTCCCGGAAGTGGCCGAACTGGAGCTCGATCACGTGACTCCGCCAGCAGGTTCGTAAACACGGCGGCTGTACAGAACAGTAGCGCGCCGCACTGACCGGCTCCCAAAGCGGCGTTGTAGTTCTTCTCCTTCTGTTTGACGTGAAGAATGGAGGTAGACACGAGGCCTTATTTATTCGGTGATATCGGTGAGTGTAAAGGCCTGTGCCCCAGACTTCAGCTGTTATAATGACATGCTGTTCCCACCATTACACTGAGGGTGTTTATGAAATAAATAAGACGGAGCTCGCGTCGAATTGCTCAGTCTGGCTAATGTGTATCTCATCACACGGACCCGGGTTGTATTTTAGTCAGGTGTAAATCATCTCACTTTGACCTGGTCACGATGCAAACATTAACAACTTTATTGTCCTGCTCAGGATGATGCTGGATCCTGGGAACTCTGAGCAAACACACACACACACACACACACACACACACATCTAGGGGAATTTTCATGTATGCAGTCCACCTGCTGTTCTCCTCAAACAAATATAAGAACAACATTCAAACCATCATACAGACTCTAACCCAAGCTGTAGGCACTTGTGTTACTCTAGCACACCACCTTTCTGCCCCTAAGGTGTACTAACAAAGCCTATCAATTGTACACTCTTTCCCTGTGTGTGTGTGTGTTAGACTTCTGGTCGGAGAGGACAGAAGTCCACAAGGCTGCGTATGAAGGCCAGGCGTCGCATCTGCAGAGTCTGATCCAGAGCGGGGCCTCGGTCAACACTGTAGCCGGCGACTCCATCACTCCTCTCCACGAGGCGGCTATGCGAGGACAGACGCAGTGTGTGAGGCTGCTGCTGGATGCCGGAGCGCAGGTTACAAACACATTCACAAAATATATCTTGGCTTGATCGTTTTGTCTACACACTTGGTCACTCTATGTCGAACCCCTCTATTTCGGAGATCCTCATTACTTCATAACTTCTAGATCATTTTCAGAGTTAAAAAAAACAGGATGATGTGATGGCAGACAGATGTTCAGATGGAACACATCAAATATGAACTTATTAATATTAACTTGTGTTAAACTCTCTCCCACAATCCACTTATTTTTATTTAAGACCTTTTTATTTACATATAGTATATGAGCTGTCCCCCCCCCCCCCCCCCAACTGCAAATCAAGCTTACAACAATAGGGAAAGAAAGGTAAAAATAAATAGACAAAATAAAGACATGTACACAAAAATCAGAGAATAATATATTTAATTGACATTCACTAGACCACAGGTCGTATGCAGTAATATTTATTCTATTAATATCCCAGGTAACGGAATCAACCCGGATCCTGTTCAAGATTACCCTCTTGAACCTGATGAAAGTATGGGTACCATATTTCTCCAGAAATTTTAAGAATATATTCCTGGTCTTGTCTAATTTAAGAAAAATATAAAGGATCTGACATCCATTTAGACAACCTGTGATGGCTCTTTGATTTCCAATTTAGCAAAAATTCTTTTATTCCAGCTGAATCAAAGAAAAAGAAGGTGAAGAGCAGACCCCAAAAATAGCAATAAATAAATGGATCTGGTCATTACCACTTCAGTGACTTTTGATAGATATCTACAGAAACGTCTGTCCAGTAGTTAAACAGGGATGGACATATCCAGGACATTTATGATACACATTTTGTATATTTTATAATAAATGTACGTCTTAAGAGCAGATCTTGCACAGATGTTATAATGTATGAGGTGTAAGGTAATATGAGATCATTCATGTCCTGAGTGATACACCTGCAGCAAACATAAAGAAAGAGACCCGAACCTACAAGAAGGCTATGAAATCAAGAAATGACCTAGTGTTACGAATAAACTGTCACGTCAGACTGTATATTACATTTGTATCTAAAGTGCTTCTATGTTGCTTCACAGGTGGACGCGAGGAACGTGGACGGCAGCACTCCGCTGTGTGAGGCCTGTTCCGCGGGGAGCTCTGATTGTGTGCGGCTTCTCCTCGAGTACGGGGCGAAGGTTAACCCTGCCCTTACCTCTCGCACAACTTCTCCTCTACACGAGGCCTGCATTGGAGGTGAAGATCAGGCTTAAGTACATAGTCCTATTAAGGATAGAGTGAAATTGGTAATGGAATGTGTGTGTATGTGTTTTATCATAATCTGCAGGAAACGCTGAATGCGTAAAGCTCGTGATAGCAAAAGGAGCCAGTCTGGAAGCTTACGAGCTGTACAGCGGTCCTCCGCTACATATGGCCTGCGCTAGCCAGCACCTGGAGTGTGTCAAGGTGCTGCTCAATGCAGGTAGAAACAAAAAGATGTGTCCAAAATTATGACCTGAAATTTTTTTTTCCCTTTATTTGGACACTAATTTACTGTGGCGGCATTGTGGGATTTTAAGTGCACACAATATTCCACAAAATGTTTTATATATCTGATTATAAAGAGGGTAACTTTTGACCTGGCTTCTGGCTAAAGGAGCTGTTCAGAATATACAGTAGTATTTCATGAATATTGTTTAATATGAATGTTTTGTCTTGCGTAAGGAGCGAAAGTCAACACCGTCCGGCTGCACGAGACGGCGCTACACCATGCAGCGAAGGCCAACAACGTAGAAATGATCGAGCTGCTAGTGGATTTCGGCGCGAACATCTACGCCAAAGACAAACAGGAAAGGAAGCCTGTGGACTACACCAGGCCCAACACAGCAGCTGCTCTCTGTCTGCAGCTTTACGAGAGTGAGTAACACACTGCCGTAACATTAAAGATCTGAGACAACGATGTGAAAGGGTTGTATTTTACAGTTTCTTATTTCATAAATAGATCAGCTCGAGGGCTTTGAACCGCAGAAACACACAGAACATTTTATTTTATAGGGGCGTGCAGTAGAATTTGATTAGGACACACACCAGTAGCGTTTGATTATAGGTTTGAACTTACCCTCTAGATGTGTGTAAATGTTTCTGTGTAGGTGTGTATACACTTTAGGCCACTTTGATAGGAACACGTACATCTGTTCATTTATGATAAATAATTTGCACTAGGAAAAAAAATGTAAAAAATTAATTTCCATATTATATATAATTATTCTTAATCAGTAATTATGATCGGACAAAGCAGATCCATAGGAGGTACTTTATAATGATTTGTTTTGCTGGCATAATGTGACTAGACACATCCCCTTCACTACAAAACGCTTTCCTTTTTAGTCACTCATTTGAAAATACACACTTTCATTGATCCAAATCAACACACTTGCTCCCTTGTGTTACACACAATTCCTGTGGGTCCACTTCCTGTAGATAGTTTCTTGTCCGTATTCAAATGTGCAGTTATTGTTGTTCTTTACATCTGTACTTTTGTACAGACGGAACCTGATTCTGATTCTTTTTATCAGCCATTTTCAGTTTGAACCAGCAATTCTGAGAATCACCTCCAGGTGGTGCTCTTGGTTAAATTTATCATAAGATTTTCTCATCTTGTACTACTTCAAATTCAAATTTTATTTGTCACATGCACAGTCATACACAGTACGATATGCAGTGAAATGCTTATCGTAATTCTGACATAAGTGATTTAATGATAACAGATAATTAACATCAAAACCTAAAAAAAAAAAAGTTAAATTTTTGCAATATTTTCCCAACGAAATTACTAAATGCTGTAAAATAGGATTAAATTACACAGAAACAGAATTTACAAAATGAAAGAGTAAACTGTGAATGTAATATAAGGTATATAAAAGTATAGGAATGTATGCAGTATGATTTAAAATGAACATGATATAAGCTGTGTGTCAGCGGGAGTGTCGGTGTCTACAGCCTAAAATGCAAGGTGGTCTTTGTCTTGTGCTTGCTATTCATGGTACGACTACACATGAGCTGATGCTCTGCATTCTGTTCTCTACACAAAGTCTCCTAGGAGAAAGTGTACTTGTGCGGCAGCTCGGAGGTGACTCGTAATCCAGCGTGTCGCCTTGGTGCTAAAAGGGATGTTTTGGAATAAAACAGGAACAAAACAGGATGATTTTTCTTCTTCTTTTTTTTCCTGCCATATCTTAGCAGCGCATGCCTCGAAACATTATAAAGGAATGTAAACTGTCTCAGGCAGGTGCTGTGCTCTGGTAATACTGTTATGAATGTGTCTAAATACTCGTGACATTTTAATTTATTGGCTGCTAATGGAGTTGGAGATAATAGCGTGGGACGGATGAGTCTTGAGACTGTGGCGCTGACCACCCAGATTTATTATGATTTTATATGGGGTTTTTCCCTGAGATAAAACCAGCTGCATTTGAATACTTTATTTACAGTACACACACACACGCACACACAATTAAGATGAATTTCATTCTAGTTAGAGATGCAGTGAAGAACATTCTAGCAGGAAGAAAGGGAAAAAATATTTTTTGCCACAAAACCCTAGAATATGTTCTATTACCAGAACTATGTACCAGAATTTTCATTATTATTATTTAATTCTTTTTTTCTTTTTTTTTAATAGAAAACATTGAAGCAATGAGGCAATAAGCAATTCTTGCTTTTTATTTATTTATTTTTTATTTTTGCAAAAACAAGATTCACAATGTGTCAGGTCAAAGCTCTGACATGCCCTGACCTTTATTTCCTTTTCACTGAGGGAGTAAGAACATGAGTGGGAGTCCTCACTTACTTTATTTATAAGCGGCGTTCAAGTCAAACCGGCACTTGATGAAATTTCTGGTGAATGAAGAAATAAAACAGATTGAAATTTACAGAAGACTTCAAGCACCGTACTGTGATGAGACTCTTAGCTTAGTTTTGTGATGTAAAACATCTGTATGGTGCAAAGGTTTTAAAAATGGCCGATCATCCGCGAATGACAGTTCCGGCTGCAGCCCACTGCAGTCGTTCCTGTCAACATTCAGCGAGTGGAAACGGCTGATCCTTGAAAATCGATGGTTAGTTAGTAGCTAAATTGCAGAAGAGCTGCATCTGTCTGTGGTAGCTGTACACACAATCATCCAGCAACACCACTTGCACGTTACAGGAACTCGACTGGGAGTCATTTCCACATCCTCCATACAGTCCTGACTTCACTTCATTTCCACATTAAAGGAGTTCCAGTGTATAAGATGTGAAGCGAATCAGCCAGTCAGGTCATGGCTTCATCGTACTAAGAAATCTTGATGGTATCCAAGCTCTAGTAAAACGTTGGGATAAGTGCATTAGTGTAGCAGGGGATTATATAGAGAAATGAAGGGAGTTTGTACTCTTATGACTTTTATTCTGCATGCAATCAAAAGACCTGATTTGACTAGAGCTCAGTAAAGGTGCAGGATAGGGTTATGGGATCTCAGATATAACCAGTGGATATCAGTCGCAGGTGTGAAAGGACAGCCTGCAATATAACTTGAACCTTACAAGCGCTCTTTTTGATGCTCAGCTGCTGTGTGTGTGTTTCTGCAGATTATCCTCTG